>PISX010003622.1:0-134512 GCA_004024625.1 Mellivora capensis | reverse complement strand
ATAATTAGATATTTTTGAGGGATTTGGGAAGGTTGACTGAAATATGGGGGGTGGGATGCATTTCCAAGTCAGGTAATATTTTCCTAGTTTGAGGCCTGCTCTCAAGGTGGAAAAAAGTTCAAGGAACAGAACACATTTTTGGTTGCAGTTATGTTTTGAAGAGGAAGCAACTGGTGAAAGGATATAAAACTTAGCAGAAGGAGGACACACGAAAGCAAGTAAGCAAAAAAAAAAAAAAAAGACAAGGCAGAACAATGTTTGTTTATGACATCTTGCTTTGGAATCAAGACTTGAGGGGCACCTGGTGGCTCAGTGAGTTAAAGCCTCTGCCTTCAGCTTGGGTCATGATCCCAGGGTCCTGGGATTGAGCCCCACTTGGGGCTCTCTGCTCGGCGGGGAGCCTGCTTCCTCCTCTCCCTCTGCCTGCCTCTCTGCCTACTTATGATCTCTGTCTGTCAAATAAATAAATAAAATCTTAAAAAAAAAAAAAAGACTTGAGTGAGCAGGTGAAGTACTAGTAGAAGTGATCCTGTGCACTTATAAGAAAAACAGAAATATTGGGGTGCCCGGGTGGCTCATTCGCTAAGCATCAGGTCATGATCCCAGGGTGCTGGGAGCCCCACATAGGGCTCCCTGCTCACCAGGAAGCATGCTTCTCCCTCTCCCACTCCCCCTGCTTGTGTTCCCTCTCTCACTGTGTCTCTCTCTGTCAAATAAATAAATGAAATCTTAAAAAAAAAAAAAGAAAAATAGAAATATTATATCCCCTCATGAATTTATTATTATGATTAGGTTAATTTTCAAGAAATAGAGAGGACTCACTTCTTCATTTCTTCTTCTTTTTTAAATCCAACACCATTTAAATATATCTTGTGACAGTAGAATTTCTAAAGGGAATGGTGAACGGCCATCCTACCCAGAGCTTTAAAATCGACAAACATTCCATGGTAATGTGTAGCCACCAGAGGGTAGAAACGAGTAAAAATATTTTGTCTTCCTTTGTATGTCTAGCCAGTGCTTTTTGGAGTTGATTTTTGTTGTTGTTTCTTCTCCTTGGCATTTATGGTTTTAGCTATTTTAGAAGTAGAGACAGCACAGCACTCAGCCCTACATAATAATTTTAATATTTTAAAAAATTTTTAACTAGTTTATTTTTAATATTTCTATTTTGAATACAAAATTATTTCCCAGCTCTTCCCTAATCTTTTTTTTTTTTTAAGATTTTATTTCTTTATTTGACAGAGAGAGTGAGAGAGCACAAGCAGGCAGAGCAACAGAGGCAGAGGGAGAAGCAGACTCCCTGCTGAGCAAGGAGCCCAATGTGGGGTTTGATCCCAGGACCCTGGGATCACGACCTGAGCCAAAGGCAGACACAACCAACTGAGCCACCCAGGTGCCCCCCTAATCTTTTACTATAGATTCCTATTCTTCTCTGTTTGTTAAGTGGAGATGACTGTGGTGGGGGGGAGAATTACACTTTGAGAGTTGTAAAACCGAGCACTGAATGTAATATTCAATGCATTAAAAACAAAACAAAATGAAAGAAAGAAAACAAAGGAAAGAAAAAAACCCCTGAAATAAAAACCAACCATGTATGTCTAAACATACCCTCCATCCATTGACTTCTCTCTATTTTTACTGCTACCATTGTAGTCAGCTCCATAGTACAGCAGCTTGACCAATTTCCTTGCTCTCACCCTTGCCCTCTTTATTCCAGTTGTCACATAAACCAGCAGATCTTTTCAGAATCTGAGATCATGTCATTCTACTATTGAAAACGCTCACAGGCTTCCCTCTACTGAGAGTAAGTTAATCAAAACTTCCTCTAACCTGTAAAATCCTTCATATTTCTATCACTCCCTCCTCATTTTGACACTCTGCTGGATCCACCAGGTTTCAGCTTCACCCTTGAGGGCTTTGGCATTAGTAGTTACCTTTGTTCATACGTTCTCATAGTTGGCTGCTTCTTCCCATTCAGATTTCAGCTTAAATGCCAAACTCTCTGGAGAGTTTGTCCTTGACATCCAATGTTGCACAAGCCACAAGTCATTCTTATCAGTCTGTTTTAAATTTTGGCTTAGTGTTCCATCTGACATCTTATTTTTTAAATCTTTCTCCCTCCAGTAGAATGTAAGCTTTCTGAGAGCAGGGTACTTGTCTACTCATTATCTAGAAGAGTACCTGGCTCATAGGAGGTGCTCAAAATAACCCAAGTGGAACTCATCTTTTTACTTTGGGTCACCTGAGTGTAAACAGTTTTTCCACTGAGTATTAATCCTTGTGATGCTCTATTTGGAGACAGCTGTTCCAGATATTTTTAACTTTTAACAAGTTTTTCACCACCGAGTTATCTTTTTTTTTTTTAATAGGCTCTACACCCAATGTGGGGCCTGAAATCATGACCCCAAGATTAAGAGACGAATGCTTTACCAACAGAGCCAGCCAGGCCACCCCCTGAGTTATCTTTTTTATTTGTATATAACTTTATTTCAAATGTTATCTACAAATTCATTAATATAAAATGACTTACCCAGGATTACATAACTGGTAAGCCAAGCAACTTCATTTACTCATCCATCTGTTGCTAAATGTGAGATTTTATGCTGAGCTCTGGGGATATATCTTGAACTAGAGAGACCCTTTCATATCTTCATAGAGCTTATCTTCTGGTGAGGAGACAGGAAAGCACACACAAAAGGAAGGCAAAATACTTGCAAGTTTTTAGTGGTGATGTGAGGAAAACAAGATCAATCTATCTCTAGAAGATCATAGAATATTCTAGAATACGGCTCTCATCTAGGAACCAATGAATCAACAAATGTTTTTTTCCCCCAAAACATTTCTTGTGCTGGTGGTTTTCTTTTGGCAATCATCTTTGGCTTCTGAATTTGGTATGGAGGATCAGGAATACCAAATGGAGAGTAGAGGTAGAAGATGTGATAAGAGGGATGCTGGGTGGCTCAGTTGGTTAAGTGTCTGCCTTCAGCTCAGGTCATGATCTCAGGGTTCTGGGATTGAACCCAGCCTTGGGCTTCCTGCTCAGTGGGGAGTCTGCTTCACTCTTTCCCTCTGTCCCTTACCCGGCTCAGGCGCTGTCTCTCTTTCAAATAAATAAAATCTTAAAAAAAGTAAGATGTGAGAAGATAGTAGCAGAAGATTCCTAGATAATGAGAGTGAAAGGTTGTTATTTCTCTGTTAAATGTATTTATTTTTCCAGTCTGGTTTGTTTAAAGCCCACCAAACAAGTGCTGTTATGCCTTTTTGAGAGAAGTCCTTTTTTTGGCCACTTGAGATCAAATATGAGGGTCTGTGAGACTGCAGACAGAATATGAGGGGGTGGATAATGCCTGGTTCAGCTTAATTGGAAGGGCACATAACAGAGGAGAAGTGGAATTCCGGTTTAGATAGATAAGGAAAGGTCAGATTATAGTTAATAAGTGTATACTTTAGTGTATTGAGTGAATAAATATAACACCTTGAAAGCAGATGAGGAACTTGGCCTTTATCCTGACCACAGCGTAAAGTGATGGATAGAGCATGGGCTTTGGAGTCAGATGGATGAGGGGTTCACTTCTTAGCTGGATGATCTCAGGCAAGTTTCTTCACCTTGTTGAACTTCGATTTCCTCATTTGTGAAATGATGGTAGTACTGTCTCCCTGGTGTTGTTTTAGAACTTAGAGATAATGAGTGCCAAGTGCCTTTCACATGGTAGATGCTCTGTTATTGTTTGCTATTATGGGGCATTGGTGAGCCAATGAAGGTTTGGGGACAAGGTTGATACTGGGGATAATAACTCATTCTTCGTTTATAACCAAATGCAGTACGTTTTAAGAACTTTATGTGTGTTTTAATTCTCACAGCAGTCCTGTGAGAGAGATATAGTTATTATCCCCATTTTACAGTTAAGGAAACAGAGACTCAGGTTATATAATTTGTCCAAAGTCACATAGTAATAAATGTACTTAAGTGTCCTTGCATAGGAGGAAGGTTTGTAGCCAGGCAGTTTGAGTGCAGAATTAATGCTCTTAACCATTATTCTGGATTATGAAAACTTTATGAAGATTCATTTGGCAGCAGTCTAACAGGATAGAATTTAGGCTTTTCAGTAAGAAAGAAAAAGGAAATTTTAAATACATCATTATCATCTTTGTTTAGTAACCACCAAATGACCATAAAATACTAGTCTTTGTCAAGCCTGTTAAAAAAAAAATCCAATCTCTGTCTTTCATGGTGTAACAGTGTAAGAACATATTAAGGATAATTCTTAACTCAGGAAAAGAATACTCATATAATCCTCTACTTGGGTTAAATGTAAAAAGAGAATGTAGGAACTAGAGCATCTTAAGCTTGAAGTATACAAAGAAACTGTATTTTCTTAACAGGAGACTTGTTTTTTCTTACACATTCTGTGAATGCCACTAAATATATTGCTTGCTTATTGAATTCCATTTCTTCTCCCCCCTCAAACCCGCATAATTTTGATTTGGGGACAAGAGGGAAGACAGTGATTTTCCTCAACAGCTTAGTAGATTCAGCTTCCTTCTAGTTGAAATATACGTATAGACTCTAAAAACTGTTAACAAGTCCAGGCATTTATTTTTTCTCATTAGCTCTTATGCAGTTAAATGAAAACAATGAAATTGAGAGTTTATCTCAGATATTCCCTACCATCCTAATCAATACATAATAGTTATATTTCTAGGATTTTTCTTTCCTTTCCTTCCTGTCTTCTTTTGGGAAAATGCCTTGGGGTTGAAAGCAACAAACCAAATAGCAGCAGGCAAATAAAATCAGCTCTTCTTCTATTTCCCTACCCGGAAACGAAGGGAAAGAGAGCAAGAACCCCACCATCGAAGTGAACTGAAGCTTAGGCGTGCCATCCTAAAAAGCACTTGTCCCTCCCCCCACCCCGGAGCTCTGCAGCAATTCCTCAGAGATTGTGTAGTCTCCACTTTAAATATAAATATATATATAAAACTTCCCCCTGTCTCTTTCTCTCCTCCTCTCTCTCTCCTTTTTATTTTTTTAATTTCCTATAATAAAGTTTCCTATTGGATAAAATCAGCTCCCTGATTTATGCCTGGTTCCTATTGGAAGTTCTCAGGGGCTGACATCACTTAGGAAAGCGAGGGGGTAGGGCTGCCAGATCAGTTTGTCACCACCCAGGCTCCCTAGCCTTTGGCTGGGTGCAACTTCCATTTTAGGTGTTGGATCTGAGAGAAAAAAAAGAGAGAGAGAGAGAGAGAAACTGAGAGAGAGGGAGAGAGAGAGAGAAAGAAGAGCAGGAAAGATCCTGAAAGGAGGAAGAGGTGGTGAAAAATCAAGTACCTTGCTGGATTTGTCTTTCTCAGCACACTGACGAAGCCTTGGGTTTCTTTCTTAAAGGACTGGTTTTTAGAAGTCCACATTTGAGGTGTGTGCCTTTTTAAAAAAATGTGTGTACAGACGGGTAAAGGAGGAGAAGCCAAGTCGAATTTTTGTCTTACGGTAACCAGAGGGAAGTTAAAAACGAGAGAATCTGCTCTGCTGACGGGTGACTTTTAAGCAATTATTATTTTTTCTTTCTACTTACTTTGGGAAATTTGGGTATTATATTAGAAAGTAAAATATTCAAGACCCAGAAACAAACTTCTAGGTCTCTCTAATATAGAGATGAATAGATTCAGAGGGGTGAGAGCAAATTTACATTTACATGTAAATTTACATTTTGGTGTGTTCTCTGATTTTATATATTTTCTGGTTTTAAGCTAACAGATTTCTGTTTTCAGAGCCCAAACCGAAAGTTCGGTATTTTGGCATGTTGCGTGTGGGTTGGGAAAGGAATTTGTCCGGGTCGGAAGCTAGTTATACAGATGGTTCTTCATATGTTTCAAAACTTTTTTTCCCCCCGTTATCATTATATTTGTGGAAGTTGAAAGTTGTAGGGAGCTTTGCAGCTTTAAATGGTGGTGTTTTTTTTCCTCCAGAGAGTTTGAACAGCCCAGATCAGTTTCAGCTCTGCTGTTCCTGGGTGGATCCCTCTTTTACTTTTCCAGGTGCGGTGGGTGGGAGCCTCATTCTCCTGCTAGACCTAGCCTCCCTGCTTTGCTTTATAAAAGAAAACAAATGGATCCATGTTAAACAAACTGCCATTCCTTTCTTTCTAAGACTACCTTTGACGGCAGAGATTTGTGGAGGTATAGGTTCAGTTTGCAAGTACCATAACGTTTGGTTAAATGCTTCGAGGGATAAGGAAATTCTAATCATGCTTTTTCAGTTCACCTGAATAAAGTGGCAACACACCTGGAAATATTTTTAGCTTTGTGCCCCTTGAAAGGGCCGTGGATTTAATAAGATGAGGCTAAGAGAAAACACTCAATACAAACTTTAGTGTTTAGGATGCATTTAAGAAAGTACAACAGAAATTCTTATTTTTAAGCCAACTGAAAGTTGTTTTTTGGAGCTGAGTTTTTTTGTTTGATATATTTGCCGTGAAATCAGAAATCTGTAAGAGCTGAAGGCCCATGACTGCTTTCATATATTTAACCTTAAGATTTGTTTTGATTTTGTTTTTGCAAATACATTTTTGGAAAAATACTGTTTGTAGATAATTATATAGCCAACTCATCAGTAGCTGAAAACTGAGTGTTCCCTTCTGTCTTTGAAAATGCGAATCGGTCTGAAAATTATAACTGGAATAGATACTGTCCTGATTGTAACAAGATGGGCCTTAATAGATAAGCAGCTCTTTAGCTTTAAACTGGTATGTATCTTTAAAAATCCTCTGGTTTTGTGCCCTCCCCCCATTCTTTTTAGACCACAACTCTTCCTTGAATTTCTTTACCAGAATGAGAGTATTTCTTGAAAGATGATTTCATCCTTGTGAGGTTGTGGCTTCAGAGGAAACAACTTTGTTCCTTGTTTTCATATAATCTATGCGAGGGCTACAGTAAAATCTTGATGTCTGGATCTCATAATTATAGCAAGTGCAGTTAAAAAGAAAGGAAAAAGAATGTACAGTATATTGGGCTGTAGTTCTCATTTAATATTTTCTGGATTTTCTTTCAAACATTTCTCTGCTTTGACTCCAGCCGAGGGGAGGTTTCTTGGTGGATCTTTGGGGAGGGTTGGTCATGTTGCTGCCAGAGTGTCGGTTTCCCACTCAACCTTTAGGGGGAGGGATGAGGGAATCTGAAGAAGGAGTACAAAGGCAGTTTGAAAATAGGTTCTGGATGACTGAGTGGTGGTGATTTGGTTCCAGCTTTAAATACTGGGCTTTGTGTAGCTACAGTGAGCATCCTAGTAACTAGCGTCCAGGACTATTTCCACGACTGAGGCTTTGTTTTGATTGGTGTGTACTATAGAGCATTTTGGTTGATAAGATGGAAGATTTGTCTTTTACCTCACCTCTACTAGTTTTTTCAGGAAATACAAGGGGTCCAAATAAGTAAATCTTTTATTTTCTGTTTTGCTCCTCATTTTGGTTTTTGGGTTAAAAAGTGACAAGTAAGTATGAGTTGTGCAGATTTTCCTTTTTTTTTTTTTTGTTCGGCTCCTATATACTGTTGGTTTCTTTGTTATAGGACTAAGGTACGGTCTGTGTATTCCAGGTGGGTGTCTCTTTGGGTGGTTAGAGTTCTAGCACCTTTCTTAGGGTTCCAAATTATGGAGCGACACAGGGTCAAGGCTATGTTCTCTGAGTGTAAAAATTGGGACTATTTGAGATTTAAAAAACAAAAAAAGAGCTCCGAGTAATTGCAATTCAGCCTTAGGTTTATGGTTGCTCTCTAGGGATGGGTGAGACAGGATGGATGCAAATAAATTAAGCATAGATCACTATACAATTGGAATAACAAAATGATTAGCTCTGTATAATTTATTGCTTTCTATTTTAGTATCTGATGGTCCCCTGTTACTTCCAGCCCTTTCTCCCCACCCCCTTGTTTTTTTACTGCATGGTAAGCATTTTGCATAAACTATTTACTTAATTTCCCACAACAGTTTTTTAAGGAATGTGAGCCTCAGAGAAGCTGAGGTTTGCTGAAAATCTCACTGCGTGTAAATGGCTAAGGCCAGGATTAAATCCTGGTCTGACTAACTACAAAGTCCATGGACTTACCCACTAATGTACTACCATTCTCCAAAGAGAACAGAAACAAGAACCAGAACTAAAATGAGCCCTTGCTAAGAGGCAGAAGTGTTTAATTTTGCAGAGGGCCAGTCCCCACTTAGATTTCCAACCCCCTGCATGTTGGGATAATATATGTAAGAAATCCATTTTCCATAAATCCCATAGGGAGCTGAATATGTTAGAATGGGTATTATCTCACTCTAAAACAGGGATCTTCCCATGTGCTCATCGTTGTTGTCCTGACTTCTTAAACTTAGCGGAAATGCCTTCAACTTTGATTATCAGTGAAATTTCTTCTTCCAGACAATTTTGGAATGATCTTGCCAACTTGCAGGAAGAGGCTTGTAATAGTAGCTCAAATAATGTTTATCACACTGTGTTAAAATTGTCTACTTATTTTTGTCTTTCCCTCTAGACTGTGAGCTGCTTGAGTGTAGATGCTGTGTTACTTCTGTGTCCTCTTAACACCTATCTCAGTGTCTGGTGTATACCAAGGTGTCAGTAAGCCTTAGTTAAATAAAGCACTTGATAGGAATCACTGAGGGACTTTTGTGGGGAAGGCTGAAAGGAAGTTGAGATAGGAAGCAATACAGCCTAGATTAATGAAATCACATTGTGATTTAGAAACTTCTGCTGTAGTTTGTAGTTTCGACCTTTTATACATTTCCTCTTGTTTTTAAGTAAGGTTTCTGGAGATAATCGAAGTTTTAAAATTTTAATTAAAAACAAGATTCTGTTTCTTTCCTGGGCAGGATGTCCAAAGAATAGTATAAAAAGTAAGGGTCCTAATATTTCATAATTTAGGCAGCTGTAAACTTCAACCACTGAAACCTTAAATACAACCATTGCCTAGGGGAGAGGCACTGCTTACCTGGAACTTACTAGGGCAACAACAGGAAAGTATTGCTTTCAGACATGTTGGAAGTGAGTGGCTTTTATACTAGTTAATAAAACCATAAAAAGCTTTTAACTATCAGTGTTCTAAAGAAAGTATGTTCGGATATCATTGTATTTTTTTTTTTTTTTAAATTTTATTTATTTATTTGTCAGAGAGAGAGAGCTAGAGAGCAAGCATAGGCAGACAGAGTGGCAGGCAGAGGCAGAGGGAGAAGCAGGCTCCCTGCTGAGCAAGGAGCCCGATGCGGGACTCGATCCCAGGACACTGGGATAATGACCTGAGCCGAAGGCAGCAGCTCAACCAACTGAGCCACCCAGGCGTCCCTCATTGTATTTTTTTAATTAGTGCTTCTGCCATGAAACTTCAGGAGATTTTGTTCACAAAATGTATTGGAAAGTTTATGAATTTGAGAACCCAAATTAATTTTCATGGGTAATTTAGAGTGATAGTAACAAGGAGCTTGCCTAAAATAATGATGCATAGGTTATCAGTATATGATTTCATGTTCTCTTCCATTGCACAAGGATTCAAATGCCAGGATCATAAAGCTGAAATAGGTATCGCTCTCCCTAAATGCAGCAGCCTGCGAGGTTTCCAACAGAGAGCATTGATATAGCCTGGCAGCAACATAGTAAGGAGGGAAGAATTGATATTTTGGTTAGAACTAGCAAGGGGGAAGTAAGTGTATGGATAGATTTGTATTTGGTTATATTGTATAATGTATTTTGGGGAGTAAATGTGCTCCCCCACCCTATATTTGGGATTACATGTCATTGGTTATTAAATATTAAGCATTGAGAATAGAGCCCACATTTACTGTTGTGGTTCAGGGACAGTGTTTCCCATTTTTAGGGCCATTTCCTCTCCAGTGAGTCCTTCAGTCTGACTGGAGTGGTGTGGGCAATTTAGGTCAGGCATTTAGTGGGGACATTATAAGGATCGTTTTCTTAAAGCCTTTCCTGGCCAAAAGGTAATTTGGTCATCACTTTTAAAAAAGATACCCTGTTGTGTGATAGAAGCAACTTCAAACTTCTGATTTTGAAAAAAATTTCAAACTTAGAGGAAAGTTCTAGGAATAGCACAAGAACTGCTATGTATCCTTTAGTCACTTAGACATCCATGGTTGACCTTTTGCCTCAAATGCTTTATTATTCTGTATTTTTTTATCAGTATGCTGACTGAACAGAATTTCCAGTCTAAGAGTTCCAAAGACCTGGAGAGGCAAAGGCACTGTAGCATAGTGGTTACCAGTATGAATCCCTGAGCTGGTCTACTAGGATCCACTCTTGCTCAGCCACCTACTAGTGCTTAGCCTTGGGCAGATTGTTTAACAGCTCTAAGCCTTGATCTCTGCTGGTAAAATGAGGACAATATTATCCATCTCATAGAATTGTCATGATGCTTAAGTGATTTAATATATGTAAGAATGGTGCTCATGGTTAATGCCTTGTAAGTTTTTGCTTTTAGAATGGGTGCTTTAAATGAATTCAAGTATCTTTTGTCTATTGGACTAAAGACCCTTTAAGGTCTCTTAAAACCTGATGTTCTCTGGTATAGATGTTTGTATTAGGGAATAAATAGGCTTCCCATTTATTTATTTTATTTATTTATTCCCATGAATAAGCTTTTTTTTTTTTTTTTTTAAGATTTTATTTATTTATTTGACAGACAAAGATCACAAGTAGGCAGAGAGGCAGGCAGAGAGAGGAGGAAGCAGGCTCCCCAAGGAGCAGAGAGCCCAGTGCGGGGCTCTATCCCAGGACCGTGGGATCATGACCTGAGCCGAAGGCAGAGGCTTTAACCCACTGAGCCACCCAGGTGCCCCGGGAGAGGATGTCTTAAGCAGACTCCATGTTGAGTGGGGAGCCTGATGCAGGGCTCCATCTCAGATTCCTGAGATCACAACCTGAGCCGAAACCAAGAGTATGTTGCTTAACTGACTGCACCACCCAGGCGCCTCTAAGATTTTTAAGTAATCTTTATGCCCACTGTGGGTCTTGAACTTAACAGCCCCGGGATATCTTGCATGCTCTACAAACTGAGCCAGTCAGGCACCCCAAGCTAACTTTTTTTAAACAGGAGAAAAAGTGTCTAATAATAGGCAAGTCTGGGGAGTTATTTGGGCAGGGTTGTACAAAATATAGAGATGGATAACTTTTAATAAAGTAAAGTGAGCATAACTGGGAGAAGAGAAACAGATTGCAGAGCTTGAATATCTTTTTTTTGTTTTTTTAAAAATATTTTATTTATTTACTTGACAGAGATCACAAGTAGGCAGAAATGCAGGCAGAGAGAGAGGGGGAAGCAGGCTCCCTGCTGAGCAGAGAGCCCAATGGCGGGGCTGGATCCCAGGACACTGAGATCATGACCTGAGCCAAAGGCAGAGGGTTTAACCCACTGAGCCACCCAGGTTCCCTGCAGAGCTTGAATATCTTAATGGTAATTTCTTCAGAGACTTGGAGACTTTAGGGACAAGCAGCCATACAGGTTTCTACCTTTTTTTTTTTTTTTTTTTTTAAGATTTTATTTATTTATTTTCGAGTGCGTGTCCACAGTTTGTGGGGAGGAGGAGCAGAGGCAGAGGAAGAAGCAGGCTCCCCGCTGAACAAGGAGCCTGAGGTGGGGCTCCATCCCAGGACCCTGAGATCATGACCTGAGCCGAAGGCAGACACTTACCACTGACCAACCCCAGTGCCCCTCTCCCATCTTTTCCATCTACAAGAGCTAGAACTCTAGCATCCAAGGGTAAAGTTTCTTTAATTTTGCAGAGAATGGACTGGGAAAGGTTTGTTTGGGCTTACTATTTTTGACATTGGATCAGATTCTTTACCTTGAAGTGTTTTCCAATCAGGATTTTGTAGAATAATATCCAGCTATGAATGGTTGTACAGGAAGCTACATAAAAATGAAGGCAGGCTTTTACTATCCCCTTTCTTGAAATAAACTTCCCTCTTTTATGTTTAGGAAACATCATTCTCTATTTTCAGTCCTTATTTATGGACATTTGTAAAACTGGGGCATGTAGAAATTTTGAGTTCATCAGTGCTTCCTGTGAGAAGTGTGCTTCTAAGAAAGAGGTCTGCCCTTGTATGCGGAAAAGGCAAACTGTGGCCTGTGGGAAATGTATATGTGTTAGATGCAGCCTTGCCTGGAAACTTCTAGGTTTCTTCTAGGTGAAGGTCTTCCTTCTTGTCATACTAACCCACGAAACTGGTGTTCTGAAAAGTATTTAAATTAATTTCTGTTGACACTCCATAGCTTCCTATCATAACTCCCCACCCAGCTCTTTACATTTTTTTAACCCACATTTTCGTCTGCTTATTCTTCTACATTTTCTCCTTTTTGTTTGTTTTCCTGATCTCTGGTGTCCCCTATCTTTTCTCCTGAGGTTGGTAGTCTTCATGGGCATTCCTTTCCCTTGCTAACACTTAATGTGGAAGAAGTTTCTGATTCTTAATCATAGAATAAATTGTACTTTTGTGCTAAACGTACAAGTATTAGGATGTTGCTTCTGGTTTATTTCAGTTAGATCTAGATTTAAGATAAATTGTGATTCAAGCAGATCTAGTAATTCAGATTAATTATCTTTTTGATTCTCATATCTCATCCACATTTACTAATTAACTACTCATTTTGGGTCACCTGACAGTGGAGCAAAAGAATTGTACTTTTCCAAGAGTAAATTACCAGTTTTGTGTGTGTGCTTCCTGTGTTGTTCTCGATTGGAATGCAGTAGCACATTGAGAGATTGCTTTGTGGCATGAAAAGATTTTTGTTTTAGGGAGCTTATATTATATTTTAAGGAACCAAAATATATTCTGATGGTTGAGGACATGAGACATTGTTATGGAAACTGGGCCAACTTTTCAATACTTTTATCAAAGCACCTACAGTTTCCATTTCTTTGCAAGTGAAGTGAATTTCCTTGAAACAAAGTAGCTGGTGTATATTCAGCACACTTTTAAAATAGAGTAGCCTGTTTTAAAGGAGAAATTAGTGCCAATCTGATTTGTTTCCACTCTTTCTGTGTTGGAAGGGGGAAGTTCTGTAACTTCTCTGCTGTTCTGTTCTCCATTGACTACTTTGTAAACCAGGACAGAGTTGGTCATTTGAATGTGTACTCTGCTGAAGGTCAGGCCACAGGAGACCCCAGCTGAGGGGCCTAAGATCACAATTAGAAAAAAAGTATGGAAAGTTACATTAAATGGAAATCAAAAATGTGTTAAGTGCATTTCTAAAATTAAGTATCATCACAGATCTTTCAGAAAGAGAGCTCCCAACAGTAAACAAGAATCTTTTCACTCTTTCCTATTTTTATTTTTTTATTTTATTTTTTAAAGATTTTATTTATTTATTTGATAGACAGAGATTACAAGTAGGCAGAGGCAGGCAGAGAGAGAGAGGAGGAAGCAGGCTCCCCGCTGAGCAGAGAGCCTGATGCGGGGCTCTATCCCAGGACCCTGAGATCATGACCTGAGCTGAAGGCAGAGGCTTTCACCCGCTGAGCCACCCAGGCGCCCCTCCTATTTTTATTTTTAAAAATTGCCTTCTTAGGCTATTTTAAGAAAACATGACAGCATTCTTTCTTTGTCCCATCCTGTTATCTTACTACTGTACATGAGCTCTTATATACATGTGAAAATAACTTTTGCAACCATTCATAAGACTCAGAAGACAATATATAGCCCAACATATTAATTGAAAGAGGGAATTGCTGGGGCACCTGCCTGGCTCAGTTGGTGGAGCATGTGACTCTTCTTGGGGTTGTAGCTTTGAGTCCCATGTTGGGTGTGGAGATTACTTAAAACTAGAAAACCTTAAAATTAAAGGGGCGCCTGGGTGATTCAGTCGTTCATCTGCCTTCAGCTCAGATCATGATCCCAGAGTCCTGGGATCCAGCGCAGCACCGGGCTCCCTTGCTCAGTGGGAAGCCTGCTTCTCCGAGAACTCTCCTGCTTCTCTTGCTTGTGGTGCCTCTCTCACTCTCTCTCTCTCTGTCAAATAAATAAATAACATCTTTAAAAAAGAAAATTGAATTGTTTTGCACATATAAATGTCACTCTCTTGGTATAGAACTTTATTGCTAGAAACCGTTTGGCAGGAGAGGGGCAGGATTTCTTTACTCCAAATATTTAGTTGTAACAATACAAGAGTTATCTTTTAAATCTCCTGACAAGATGTAGTGAATAAACCTTTGTGTGCAAAACGAAAGTATAGAAAGAAAAATGAACAAAGCTATTTTTCTAAAATTTAACGTTTTATTTTCATTGACAAAGTGAAACATCTTCATTCATTTAAAAGAAATTTGAGGGACACCTGGGTGACTCACTCGATAAAGTAGCTGCCTTTTGGCTCAGGTCATGATCCCAGGGTCCTATGATCGAGTCCCACATCGAGTCCCACATCGGGCTCTTTGCTCAGCCAGGAGCCTGCTTTCCTGCCTGCCATTCTCCCTGCTTGTACTCTCTCTCTGACAAATAAATAAATATTTAGAAAAAATAAAAAATTTGAGAGCCTGTGGTATGCTATGCACTAGAGTATTCCAATACACCAGATACAGATAGACCTCATAAGAGTTTATATTCTAGTTGAGAGAGATAATAAATAAATAAATGTATAGTATGCCAGAGTGTGGTGATACCACTGAAAAAAAATAAAGCAGAATATATAGAGTGGTGAATAAGAAGTGCAAGGGTAGGAGGGAAGTTTTTGAATATAGAGAGTGGTTGGGAAAGGTCTCACTTAATAAAATATGTTTGAGGATTTTTATTTATTTATTTGACAGACAGGTCCACAAGTAGGCAGAGAGGCAGGCCGAGGGAGGGAGAGAGAGAGAGAGAGAGAGAGAGGAGGAAGCAGGCTCCATGCTGAGCAGAGAGCCTCATTTGGGGCTCGATCCCAGGACCCTGAGATCATGACCTGAGCCGAAGGCAGAGGCTTTAACCCACTGAGCCACCCAGGCGCCCCTAAAATATGTTTGAGAGAGACCTAAAAGATACTAGGGTAAAGTCAGGTAGATATGAGTAGAAAATGCAAAGGTCCTGGGGCTCATTGTTACCAGTGAGCAAGAGAGATGAGGGGAGAAGTAGACCTACTGAGGTTCAATGGATATGTGTTTGGGGGAAGAGGGGATGATTTAGGACCTTGTCATGCACTGTACAATGCAAAAAAGTGTCTCCTCCTCAATTCAGACCCCAGTGACAGCAGCTGTTAACAATTTTTTGTGTGTTCTCTGTGATGAGTTGAGGCAATACCTGACCCAGCCTCTATCTTTGTCCCATTGCAGAAGTTCTGTGTGAGTATAGTCAGCACATAATTTGCAGAGTAGCAGATTTTGCATAGTTTGATGACCCTTGTCTTGGAGAATATAATAGTAGGGAACTACTTACAATAAGCTTATATGTGTTTGGGAAATAAGATAAAAAAAATTTCTTCCCTAGAGAAGTATATTTCTCTACCTTCTTACCTACATAGTCAATTTTTTTTTTTTTTAAGATTTTATTTATTTATTTGTCAGAGAGAGAGCCAGAGAACGAGCACAGGCAGACAGAGTGGCAGACAGAGGCAGAGGGAGAAGCAGGCTTCCTGCCGAGCAAGGAGCCCGATGTGGGACTCGATCCCAATCCCAGGATGCAGGGATCATGACCTGAGCGGAAGACAGCCGCTTAGCCAACTGAGCCACCCAGGCGTCCCTACATAGTCAATTTTAACAGGAGAACTGATAGCCTAGATCTGGTATGGTTTCCTTTTGAGTACATTGTTGCTTTGTTTTATGTCCAAATATGCCTGCCCCACTTATCTGTTGGTTTTCCTTTGTTCATTTGACCAAAAGGCTCCTGCTTCCCCAAAGCCTATTAGGCTTCAGGGACCATGATATAGGTCACCATATTCATATTTTTGTTTTGTACTGTTTTCCTTTTCCAGATATATGTTTAAGCATTAAGGGTTATTAAGGATATACTGAGCCACTTGGCCTGGTTGACTTTGGTGGGATTGAGGGATCAGTACCCACTATTTAGTGATTGATGTTCTATGGCAGCCATGTATATGAAAGTAAAAGGATATTTGATTTCCAGAGTACTTGTGTCTTGACTCACCCATTTTTACTTTCCCTCTCAAGATAATCTGGTTTAGCTAGTCTTGTCCTTCAGTGAAAGAATCTCTCTGTCTCCCTTTCTCTAAGTTTGGAGTTTAGCCCTACAACTTGACCTGATTACCCTCTGTTCTTCTCTTTAATTATACCTATCTAGTTGTCATCCTGTTACTTAATATCATCCTTGGGAGATGACCTCGGTCAGGAAATATTTACTTCCTTACCATCCCCTTCTTTGGTCAAGTAACTGTGTCATCTTGCATAGGAAAAACTCTAGGCAATCACAGATTCCCCTAATTTTGAAGTTGCTTTAAATAACTGCTTGGTGCATATTACTTCAATATTCATAGATGTTTATAGTTGTCTTTTCAAAAAATATTTATTTTAGAGTGGGCGAGAGCACACGGACACATGAATGGGGAGGGGCAGTGGGAGAGGGAGAGCCAGTCTTAAAAGCAGACTCCCCACTGAGTGCAGAGACCCTGTAGGGCTTGATCCCACGACCCTGAAATCATGACCTAAGCCGAAACCAGGAGTCGGATGCTCAGTTAACAGAGCCACCCAGGTGTCCCGTGCTTGTAGTTGTCTTGAAAATGTTTTTCAGTGGCATTCTTTCCTAAATCTTCAGTGACACACGTTTCCTGTGGAAATATTTCTCTTTATGGCTCTTCTAAAAACATTTTGCTACTCACTTGCTCTTACTCAAACTAGAAGTTAAAGTGACTTTTGCTTGAGTAAGAGTCAGATATAACCCTTGAATCAGTATTTTTAATTGGACTAGAATCATCTAGGATTGTGAATTCTAGATTTGGGACTTTGGACATAATTTAGGATGGGATATGGAACCAGTCTTTGAAAATGTTGGTAGCTCTTTGTTTCTGGGAGGACAGTTGAACTAAGTTGTTTTAAAAATAGTCAGGGTTGGGTGCCTGGGTGGCTCAGTGGGTTAAGCCTCTGCCTTTGGCTCAGGTCATGATCTCAGGGTCTTGGGATCGAGCCCTGCATTGGGCTCTCTGCTCAGCAGGGAGCCTGCTTCCCCCTGTCTTTCTCTGCCTGCCTCTCTGCATACTTGTGATCTCTGTCTGTCAAATAAATAAATAAAATCTTTTAAAAAAATAATAATCAGGGTTGTCCAGTCTGCATTGTAAATAGGGATATTCTCTGTCGTACAGCTCAGGATTCTAAAAAATGAGATAATTCTTTTCTGGGCTCTGAGTCTAGAGTATAGGATTTAGGACTGTGTCTTTCCAGATATCCTTATATTTATTTATTTGTTTATTTATTTTTTAAAAGATTTTATTTATTTATTTGACAGAGATCACACATCGGTAGAGAGGCAGGCAGAGAGAGAGAGAAGCAGGCTCCCTGCTGAGCAGAGAGCCCGATGCGGGACTTGATCCCAGGACTCTGGGATCATGACCTGAGCCGAAGGCAGAGGCTTAACCCACTGAGCCACCCAGGCGCCCCTATCCTTATACGTAAATCCATGCTTTCCATCAGCCTCTTAATCCAGCCTGGAATAATGACCTGAGCTATCTGGTGGACAATAATAGGCCCGGTACAGTATTTAATAACCAGTGCCCTTCTTGCTAGAGGAGTGTGGTGGTCGGAGAGTTGTCAGGAATAGGCTAGTACAGTGGTTCCCAACAGCGGACTATCAGTCATTTTGGGAGCTTTTTAAAAACATGAATTCCCAGGCATTCCCTCTAGAAATTCAGGTATGGGGGATGAGGAGGTAGATTTGGGAGATGGTATTTTTAATTTTTTTATTCTTTTAAAGTTTATTTATTTATTTAAGTGATCCCTGCACTGAACGCAGAGCTTGAATTCATGACCCTGAGATCAAGAATCACATGCTCCTCTGATGGAGCCAAGCCAGGTGACCAGAGATTGTATTTTTTTAATAAAGCTTCCCAGGTGATTCTGATAATTTAGGTTTGAGGACCATAAAACCTGAACATTTGAGTTAAGCTGCATATCTATATGATTCTTAGTTGGGTGGTTATTAAATTAGTATGAGAAGTAGAAAGGAATAGTTCATAATAGTGGACATGAAAAGTTGACTAATTTGAAGTTTTCTACCTCTGTATGCTGTATTGTATAGGAATTACAGATGTCACTGCCTGATTTGGGGGTTATGCCAGTACTTAGCATGGTATGGAGGACTCGCCTATTGTGAGGGAGGGAGACTTTTAGACCGTATCTCCACTTCCCCTCTCCATTTTGAAATTGTGGAACAGATTCAGGAGAGGATGTTCTCATTGAAACTCAGCTGGACAATTTGTTTAAAACTCAACAGGAAGGGCCAATGTTACTTCCTGTCTGAAAAGGAAGTGTTGGCTTCCTTCCCTTCCTCCTTGGCTAGCTCTGGCCAACTTCTAATATGGGTGGGGGAGGGATTGATCATGTTAATACTTTTCACTGACTACCTGTGCCTTGGGAAATCAGATTACCATCATTGTGCAAGTCAGGGAACATCATATTCACTCCCTTCTTTCCTCATTTGAAACGTGGAGACAGGTGTTGTGGGGTCTCTTGTCTCTTTGCTCTTATGTGAGAGCCCTGTGGTGGGTTTGGCTGTTGCAGTCCAGGAAGCCTCCCAGTCTCCCAGACATTACTTTATATTCAACCTTATATCTCCCCTGTATTCCCTGACATTTGAAAATAGATCAAGGCGCTGTAGGGAAGAAACTGAAATCCATTTGATGCTGAGGGGTAGGTTGCAGAAAAGAGAACATAATTGGGCAGAAGGGAGTGGGTAACAAAGGTTTCTTATTTTTAAATTGAGCCAAGAAAACATTCCTTCTAAGTGGGGCCAGTTGGCACTCTTCCTGCTATTTTAGTCCAGGCTTCTCCTTCCTACTGGCCAGTCAATTGTATTAAGTGTTTGATGTGAGTTTGAACTGTGGTCTCTGGGGTTGGGGGGAGGGAGAGTGGTGGAAACAGCTGGTGCCTTCATCAAGCTATCTCAATTACTCTTCTTCTCAGAGTGTTTGGGGGGTGTGTGTGTGTGGAGGATTGGAGGAATTGGATGTATGTTAGCAGAGCCCCAGCAACTCCCATGTAGTGAGATTGGATTCTCAGGCACTCTTAATACCATGTGGGATGCTGGCTAGTTGGAATGTAGCTAAACCTTCTTCAGTTACATTCTTTTCTCTGCCCCCCTCCACCCCAATTCTTTCAGCTTTGGGCTTGATTTGGAAAGAGGGGTATGTGGGAAGTCAGATAGCAAAACAGACTCATGGTTTTCCAACCACTGAGTATTCAGCTTAAGTCTTGGGCCCCTCCATTGACTTTCTCCTTACCCATTCATTACTCCTTTGGTTGGGTTTTCTAAATATGTCTGCAGACATCCAGAGATACAATTAGAACCAGGACCTTTGGTGAAGTCATGTTGAATTGTAATCGGTTGGCTATTACTGTTCTTCTTCCTTCCCTCACACCCTGGGGTGACTGTATTTCTGAGTCAGCACTGTCTTACCTGCTCAGTTTGAGGCAGAGAACCTGCCAAACATCCTTTTGGAGCAGCAGCATTGATATGGGTGTGGCCAGTCCTCTGGGGCTAGTCTTTCACAGCCTTTCTTTCTTTCTTTTTTTTTTTTTTTTTTTAAGTATGTCTGAAAACACTCCTAGATTTTTTGGTTTCCTTTTATATGACTACCTCACATGATACTACTTAATTGGCTCATTTTTGGCTTGCCTGTGATGAGGGAGAATGGGATAAGAATGGTAACAATTGGGGTCACCTAGGTGGCTTGGTTGGTTAAACGTTCCTCTCTTGGTTTTTGCTCAGGTCATGATCTCAGGGTCATGAGATGGAGCCCAGTGTTGGGCTCTGCACTCAGGGCAGAGTCTGCCTGAGATTTTCTCACTCTGCCCCTCCCACTCATGCGCTCTCTCAAAAAAATAAAATTAAAAAAAAAAAGGATAATAACAACTGGTACTACTTTTTCAGGTATTTTTTTTTTTTTTTTAAAGATTTAATTTATCAGTGAGAGAGAGAGACAGAGAGCAAGGGGAGGGGCAGAGGGAGAGGATCTCAAACCAACTCGTGCTGAGCAGAGCCTGACAAGCGTCTTGATCCTGAGATCACAACCTGAGCTGAAATCAAAAGTTAGGGCTTTAACTGACTGAGCCACCCAGGCTCTGTTATTTTTGAGAGAAAAAAGGAGTTAGTCTGGTCAGTGCTAGGTAAGAGATCTGAAACTTCTGTTTGTGTGCCTCTGGGATAGTTTGCAGTGGTTAGGCTCTGCTATTGAAGTTCTGTTCTAAAGCCTAGCATTGCTAAATACCCATTTTACTACCCAGCCCTAGATGGCTGACTGTTGTGTATATTCCTGCCCTATCTCCTTCCATCTTGTTATGTCAGATCCAAATATGAGTTAATTCCTTCTAAGTTATGCTGTTTCAGACTTAGGCTCCTTTTGCATTGTATACTATCTGAATGATGAGGGTTCAGCCCAGACTGCTTGTAGCAGATCCAAGAAGAAGGGGGAAGGAGTTTTTAGGAGAAAGAAAAGGAATAAACGATGAGAAATTATAGCATATTACTAGTCCCCCCTGGTTGGAGAACTCTGCTGAGCTTGTGCTATGCTTTGTGCAAAGGGAATTGAACCCTCTGGGCAAAGGGTGTTCCTTCTTTGGATTTCAAGAATCTCTGGCTAATAGATTAGATTGACTTCTGTCTCAGTCTTTGCTTCTGGGGTTTAAGGGCCAATGTCCAGTGGGCTCGTACAAGATAAGAGAAGAATGCATCATTTATCCCATTCTTGAAATTAGTTGAGGACCCTTATTAGAAAGGAAGGCTTCCCTCCCCCACACAGAAGAGGTTCCAAATCTACAGCCCTTGACCCACTCCAGGGGCAGTAGTGAGCTGGAAAAGCTGAGGTTGCTGTCTTGGCCTGTTTGCTGCAAATACTACTGAGCAATTCTAGGCCTCCCCTCATTCCCTAAGGAGGTAGAGAACTTTGCTCCTAGCACCTGCTGGTGCTTATCCTGCCTCTTAGGGTGGAGCCTGCTGCCTTTGTTTGTCCTCTGTGGGGCCTCTAAGAATTAACTTTTTGCTTGTGGGGGAAAGGGGTTTGAAGACAGTGGAAAGGGGTGACAGAGGATGTGTTTTCAAATCGTTCTCCAGCTGGGAATGTTTCCTTGACTGATTCCGGAGTGGCAGTCAGATTGCTATTCTGAAGTGTTCTTTGGGTGGTATCCCATGTATCGGAACAGGAATATGAGGAGCAGCTTTAAAATCCCCAATGCATGCCTCCAAAGTAAAGACACTTGCCAAGTAGGAATCTTAAAAATCCCCTCACCCCCTTTCAACCCTTAGATCCACACAATATCTTTCTGCGGATTCTCAAAGGCCTTAGCTTTGTCCTATGTAGTGTTGGCTTGGGGCAGGGAGGAGGGTTGTTTTCCTGAACATGATAAGGAACTGAGCAGGGCAAAGTGGGAGCTCTGACTGGTGATTGGTAGACAGGATGCCCTGGAATGCGGTTGGCCTGCAGCCCAGAATCCAGCACTTTGTATTTGTTTGTTTCTGGGAGACTGTGGTCTGGTGCTACTGTGACAGGAAGTGAGAAAGCTGGGAGTGGGGGAACGGAGAGGGGCCATGTCTTTGTGGTTCTCCTGTGAAATCTCTTTGTCCCTGGAGAGCAGCTCTGCTCCAGGGCTCTACTGAGAAGAGAGCAGCCTTTGTGTGTCTAATGGGTCTGGGAGCATCTAGCTACTCTGAGGGATTAGGGAGTGTGAATTCTGACTGTGGCTTTTTGCATCTCAGTACTTGAGTTATATAAATGGCTTCCATCTCCTAGCATTGGGGAATTTCACTGAGTTTTATGTATGTTACTGTTAATTTATAGATCTCTAGGATTTAACTAAGAAAGGAATTCTAGAAAGAAATAGATACTTGTTTATATAGTTTTTATTCACTATATTGCAGATACTTTGTTGGGTCTGAAACGGACAGAGAGAACCAGGAGATGCTGGGGCCCAGCATTTTACATTTCACCCTTCACTTGGCACCCTACTACACACAGAGCTAGAGAAACTTACCCATTCTTTGATTTCATTATTGGGAGGTACTGGTAGTTCATTGTTTGCACATAACTAGGTAATGGTTGGTAGTTTCCTAGGATTCTCCAGCCCCGCCCCCCCCGAAATAGCACCTGTAGCACTCTCTGTGCCCCTCCTTCCTTTTCCCTCTTATTTTATGTTTTCCCTGCCCTCCATTCCAGCTGTGAAACAGGCATCTCTTCTAACTTTGTGGATTGGGTGGTTGAGTCCTCAACTTCTTGCCAAGCTGGCTAGGCCCTGAGCATACACACAAACCCGCCTTTGATTGCCCAGGAGGACAGCTGCCCCAGAGGCAGATTGCTAACATACCGCTAGAACAATCCCTCCCCTCTGTTCTGATCCTGGCCAGCACAAACTTCCCTGCTTCTAATTCCTTCTTTCTCCTACCCCAACTCTGATCTCTGCTTTTGGTTTAGTGAGATGCAACATTAAAAATGAGAGTAGAGATATTTGTGATTAGGTTTTCATTCTTGAGATGGGGATGATTTGAGAATGTGGCATGTGGCCAGATTTCTAGAGCAGGCTCTCCAGTGGATAGGTGACTATGTAAAAAGTTGTATTACTTTTGCCCCTAGCACCTTCCCTCCTGAATCCTTATTCTTTTATAAAATGGGAAATCTGAGGTAGATTGCAAGCTATTTTACCTCAGAATCAAATAAATTCTTGCTCATTATTTTTTTTTTACGATTTTATTTATTTATTTGCAGGGGGAGTAGGAGAGGGAGGAGCAGGCTCAGGGAGCGCAGATATGAGGCTCAGATGCAGGGCTCCATCCCAGGACCCTGGGATCATGACCTGAGCTGAAGGCAGACACTTAATGACTGAGCCACCCAGGGGCCCCAGTTCTTGCTCATTAAAATGAAGGTAAGACCCAGGGACTCCTGGGTGGCTCAGTCAGTTAAGCACCCCACTCTTGATTTCAGCTCAGGTCATGATCTTAGGGTCACTCAGATTGAGTCGTGTCAGGCTCAGAGCTCAGCACACCTCAGCACATGGAGCTGGCTTGAGATTTTCTTCCTTTCCCTCTGCCCCTCCCCAAGCACTCTCATGCACACTCACCCTCCCATAATAAATCTTTTCTAAAAAATTAAAAATAACGTGAAGGTAAGACCCAAAAGTCTATCTGCTTTCACACCATCCTCCTTCTCAAAAGTTTACTTTTGGGGGGCCCGGATGGCTCAGTGGGTTGAGCCTCTGCCTTCAGCTCAGGTCATGATCTTGGCGTCCTGGGATCAAGCCCCGTGTCAGGCTCTCGCTCAGTGGGGAGCCTGCTTCCCACTCCCCCACTGGCCTCTCTGCCTACTTGTGATCTCAGTCTGTCAAATAAATAAAATTCATAAAAAAAAAGCTTACTTTTGGTCAGCTTCTCTATTGGAATTAGAATGACTTTTACCCACAGATGTGTAGAAAGTCCATACTCCCTTTATTCTGTCAGAAAGAAGGAACATGAACTTGGAGTAGAACAGGTGCATTTCCACTACTCACTGGCTCTATGACCTTGGGCAGGATACTGAGTTCTTCTGATGTACAGTTTACTCATTTATAAAAAGGGGCCATTTATAAAAAGGGGCTAGTGTCACCCCAGAGGTTGGTGAGAAGATTATGTGTGGTAACTTAGAAGGAGAGATCAGTTAATAGATCACAACTTTTCTTCCCCTGTAAAGTTAGATTTTCTTCTTTCTTTTAGATAGGGAAAAACATTTCCTTCAGCAGTCTGTCCTATAGCTGAAACAGGACCTTCACACTTTCTCCTATTTCCTCATAGACTCTTTGTTGCTTGTCTCAAAAAGTGTGTATATTCTCAACGTGATGGAGGGGTGTCTTATTGCTCTTTTCAGTGATTTGAGGAAGCAGGACTATAAATGTGACTCAGCTGGTTGCAGCTATCCCAAGTCACTGTCAAAGGAGGGACAAGGGGAACGCCTGGGTGGCTCAGTCAGTTAAGCGGCTGCCTTTGGTTCAGGTCATGATCCCAGGTCCTGGGATTGAATCCTTCATGGTGTCTTTGCTCAGCAGCGAGTCTGGTTCTCCCTCCCTCTCTGCCTCTTCTCCCTGCTTGTGCTCCCTCTCTCTCTCTTTCTATGACAAATAAATAAGTAAATAATTTTAAAAAACAGAGCATGGGGAAGGAAATGTTGAGAATACCATAGATAGAAAGTAAGGGGGTTTGCTGAGAAGCTACCTCTTTAAAAAAGGAATGTGAGCTCAGTTTGGTGACCTCTAGAAAACCCTAAGGTTAAGCTTTTTTCCCATGAAAATTTTTCTTCTAGCCCAGGGTAAGGAAGGGTAGAAGGTATCCTAGTTAATTTTAGGATTTCTATTTTGTGACACAGGAGTTACACAATACCTTCCCAGTTTGATTAGACTTTTTCTCACTTCCCATTGTGTACTTGACCTCCCTTTCTTTTTCTCCCTTCTCCTGTAGGGAGGAGAAAGGCATTTGGCCTCTCCCCTTCCTCCAGTCTGACACCTCCTTCTTTTTGCCCCTCCCTCTTATCTTTGTTTCCTTATCGGCCTCTCCCTAAAGCTCTGCTTTCTCCTTATAAGGCTAGGTGAGGCTTCTTTGGCAGGGTTGCATCAGGGATCCAGGTAAGTAACTGATGTGTCTCAGACTTTCAGGATTGAGAGAAAATTCAGCGTAGTCTGTTCCAGTGGAGGGCCTTCGAGAGGCATGTGGGTAATGGGGGTGGAGAAGGAGGCGGCCTGGCCTGAGAGATCAGAAGGACTTGTTAGACCAGTCCTGTGTGTGTGTGTGTCATACATGCCCCAGAGAGAAGCAGGTTTTGTTTCTTTCCATACCCTTTCAGCCCTGGGCCCCTCACTAGCTGAGAGCCACACCCTTCCTTTGCTTCAAAGCCAGTCCAGCATTCAGCCATTTAGTATGTTATGGTTTGGGGGTTCCCAGAATTCAAGGTAGAGGAAAGGAGAACAAGGATAATGGTCCATCTGGTTTCCGAATTTAGGGTCAAGATGATGGAGTTAATTTTTTTTTTTCTTTTAAAGTCACAGTCACAGTAAAAACTAAATTCTGATACGTAAATTTGGGTCAGAGTGATAAGACTGAGGTGAGTTTAAGGTGTCCTGTTGATCTGTGGAGATGGCCAACTCAACCTCCTTTTAACAATATTCTTAAAAAAACCAAAACTTTTAGATATTTGCTTTCCTTCTTTGCTCTGGAACTCCAATCAGAAGTATCACTCTTCTCAAAGAGGACAGTGATTTGTCATACTTCTTAATTCGTCACAGAGGTTCATGGTGGACACATTGAGATCTAGTTTTTCCCTGTGAAAATGAAAGTCCCCAGTCTGCCTTTTGGGTGTTCTTAGGTGGCGAAGCTGGACCTTGCATCAGGCCCATTCACAGCGAAGCTCAGAAACTGCTAACACCTAAGAAAGGGCCATTTCTAGCATATCAGTTTTGTAACTCTGAGAAGTGGTCAGTTGAGATCCTGAAGTGGGCAGAGTACTCTTTTTTTTTTTTTTTTTTCAGTACTCTTTAGGTCTTCCTGCAGATCACGTCTAGGGACTTAGGCTTAGTGTGGCAGTTAAGTCTTCCCAACAAAGGCAGGGATCACTGGAATTGTTCTCACCGAGCTTGAGATGGTGGAACATCAGGTGGTAGGTGGGGCACTTAGACCTTGGACCCGTACATGCACTCCTGGTGATGTACATGCACTCTTGGTGATAAGAAGCCAGAGAAAAAACTACTACTAAATATATTCCTTTAATTTAAAAATAAAATGGCAGTTTTCTGTGCATATGGTTGAACAGGAATAATTGCTTTGAATTTTGGAGCACATGTGATTTTAGGCAAACAGATACTTTTTAGGGATGTAGAAGACAAACCTTTGTTGGCTTGAGCCTTACATAGTATAGCTCTGTGGTGTTACAGGTGCTATATTTTATTGATTGGTATTCTTCAATGTGAAGCTCAGTGTGCTTTTTAAAACAGTCATTTGAAATCTCTAGGATGACATAGAAGAGTTTTGCTTATCCTTGCTTTTGGAGGGAAGGTACCACTTTGTGACATTGGTTTTGATTTCATAATAAAAAGGAAGGAAAGAGGATGACTGGCTTTGGGATTGGCTGCAGAAGATAAAATTTCTTTCCTAAGAAACTCAAAGGCTATTTTGTGGGGTTTAGAGTTCTCCATCTGAGGGCAGATACTTTCTCTTCTTTCCATAAGCGGTAGCTTGCCTAATTCTGGTCATGTCTTTGGAAATACTTTTTTTTTTTTTTTTAAGATTTTATTTATTTATTTGAGAGAGAGAGAGAATGAGAGCTAGCGAGCCTGAAAGGGGAAAGGTCTGAAAGGGGAAAGGTCGGAGAAGCAGACCCCCTGCTGAACAGGGAGCCAGATGCGGGACTTGATCCTGGGACTCCAGGATCATGACCTGAGCTGAAGGCAGTCACTCAACCAACTGAACCACCCAGGCACCCATGTCTTCAGATACACTTACCAGAATAGCAAGGGTGTAGGAGAAGTTCAGTCACCCAGCCTCTACTTTAACATATATTAGCCCATTAAAGCTAAACCCTGACAAGCAGTGAAAGTGAAGATTGCAGGGGTTATAACTTACCCTTCGAGTTAGTTCTCACAGCTACTTTTAGGACTTGAACCCCAGGTTTTTGTTTTTGTTTTTTTAAGATTTTATTTATTTATTTGACCGAGATTACAAGTAGGCAAGAGAGGCAGGCAGGGAGAGAGAGGAGGAAGCAGGCCCTCCGCAGAGCAGAGAGCCCGATGTGGGGCTCGATCCCAGGACCCTGGGATCATGACCCGAGCGGAAAGCAGAGGCTTTAACCCACTGAGCCACCCAGGCGCCCCAAACCCCAGGTCTTTTGACCCCTAGTCTGGAATTTTATTTTGTTTTTCCCTTTGAGAGTGTGGAGAATTCTTGTAGTTTACTGGGCTTCTTATAAAAGCGGAGAGGGGGGCATGTGGAGATATGTGTGGCTTATTCAGAAGTCCTATTAACACCACCAAACTCTGGCCCCTTGTGTTAACTACTTGTGGTAGTGTTTGTATCGGTAACCATATTAATAGCTTGCTGTGTGTCAAAACATTTTCTAAGCACTTTATGTGGATTGTCTCTCATACTTCTTGCAGTTACTCTTACGTGTATTTTATTTCCCCCATTTTACAGAAAAGGAACCTGAGGTTTAGAGCTTAAGTGGTATTTTGCCCAAAGTTCTACAGCTAAGAAGCAGTGGAGCTTGGATTTGAACCCAAGCAGATTCCAAAGCCTGTATTCTTAACTCTGAGAATCTTATTTTCAAGTTATATTCCTATAGCCAGATGACAGTAAAATAGGCCATTCCAGGGACTGTGTTATTACTGATACTTTTTGCCCAGCTACTGGTTGGCATCATCTCTTTGGTCCTTCTGGGTATTTGATCCAATTTAACTTTTGGTTTGGGTTTCTTAGGGAAGAGACTGAATTTTTACCATTGTCATCACCTAAATGCTGGAGCCTTGCTGTAGACTCACAGGTCTATAGCACCTATGGCTTGTTACAAGTAAAACCAGTCATAGTCTTAGGGGAAAGTCTACTCTTAGGGGAATGGCAGGGTGCACTTTATGTGTGGTCTTTCTCTCCTCATTTGGAGAATTCCTTGACCATCTTTTTGTAGTGAGAACCAGTGTAATGCATTTGAAAATATTAAGAAAGGTGTTGGCCTGGACTCCCGTGACTTTCTTGACTCTAATTGGCAAAGTCCATTAGTGGTTTGCAGATTCTGGTCTAAAGCACAATTTTTTTATGTGTATGGCACTGATGAAGACTCTTCAAATCTGAGTTGTGAGATGGGCTCTTGTACTGTAGTTCGCCCTCGGCTTCACTCTCTTCTCCCACTTCCGCTCTCTTTTTCCTCCCATTTGTTTCCCTTCTCCCACTTATATCCTCTATGTAGACATTATGAATAACCCTTTAACGTAAGGAAAAATGGAAATCCCCTCCCCCACTTACTTCTTGTGATGTTTTGGCAGAAAGTGCAAGGACTATGGGGGAGAAGGGCTGGACTGTACATCTTATACTGGGCTTGTACTTTCTAGACTTGATAGCATGTAGTAGAAAGAGAACACAGGCTTTGGAATAGAATATATCTGAGTTTAAATTCAAAATTTGCTATTAACCAAGACCTTGGGTAATTTCTTCACCTAGAGCCCATTTTCTCATTTGCAGTAAAACTTCCTTCTTTAGCGCTGTATTACCACCATAATGAATGTAAAACACTCAGTAATTGTTAGTTCTTTTCACCTTCCCTTTCTCTGTGGTCAAAAACTGCTAAGGTCTCAAATAAGGGGTCAAGAACTTCTTATAGCGGGTGTGTAATCCTGCACTCTGTGTCCTGGAAACACTGGTCTAGGTGGGACCTCCTAGTAAATAGAATTGGAGCAGGGGAACCAGCTCATCCACTCCTTAGAACCCACTTACGCTTTTGATCTGGTTAGTCTCATCTACTAGTTCACAAAATAGTTTTGGGCTGAGGCATTACCATTAAGTAATATAATTGGGAGATAGAAACTAACTCTTGAAACAACTTAATACCTCACATTTGTATGACATACATTATCTCACCTGATCCTCTTAGCAACTCTCAGTTAAACTGGGCTGGTGATGCTGGCATCTCTTGGATGAGAACATGGCATTGATTTCCTACCATTGTTGGCTAGTGGCAGGGCCAGGACTGGGACCAGTGTTCTGCGTCCTATCCTACATAGCCTCTGCCCCCTTTCAGGCAGAAAATCTCACCATGCTGTTAGGTCTAGGAATCTGATCCTTTCTTTCTGCTTAGCTGTGTTGTCATCTTCTGCAGATTAGAACCTGGTGCTCAGTCCTTAAAGCTGTGAAGGATGCGAAAAGATCCTGCATCCTGATTTAGAGCCCTGGGTAGTTTTCTGACTATCCTTTCTTAACTCCCTTTCTTGAAAGTTGTAGGGGTAAAAAGTAGCTGTTTACCGCACGATGACAATTTCTCTGCAGCAGGGAGTGTTGTTACTGTATGCCCCATGATAGTGGTAGTTTGGGTATTTATTAGCAAAGAAGATTACAGGGTGGAGGCTGCCAGAGTGGTAAGTGCAGTTCAGGCCCTGTTGAAATCTAGAACTGGAAGATCTCTCTCGTGAGCTTTAGAGTCCTCCTGGTATGGAAGGTTCATAGGTCATCGTACATAGCGGATATGTTCAATGCTTAAAATGAAGCAATAGAGATGAGGGAGTAGCATTTAAATTTTTTTTTTTTTTTTTTTTAATGAGGATGCTTATTAAAGACATTTGAGTGGCCTGTTGGGGTGTAGGGTGGGAATAGGATAACTCAGCAACAGACCGGAAGTAGTTGATAAGTGATTGTGGGAACCCAGAGCCAAAGACAGAGAAATTTAGAGAGGGGCTGCCACAGTCTTGGATTTCGGTGCTGGATCCACTGGAAGATGTCTTAGTGGTAGAGGATTAATTAGGGAGTTTATTGGACACCTGTCTATCTGTTCCTCCGGGTACTCTTGCTTTCAGAATGCTGCATATACTCTAGAGCAAACAGGCCCAAGCACTTGTGTTTGGTAGGGCCCTGGGGAGCGTGGGAAAGGGAACTGAAGCAAAAGGCTCAGTCTAGGCTAGTCCCCACATGTCTTCCCCACTATTGCGTTGGTTTCTCAATGTCTTTGTGGGCATGCTGGGACTGGGATTTGAGGTTTCTGCCTAAGAGGAGGTGGGAAGGAGGGGGAAGGGCATTCCAACATCAGAAATTCCCCTCCCCCACTTTGATTGCTGGGAATAGGGGATAAGTGAATTTTTATCTATATTGTAACCTACTCTGTACAGAAGTACTCCATGACAGTAGAATCCGGGTTTTAATAAAAACTACATCAAGGTCCTGGTATCTGAAGACAGAACAAAGTCCCAAGGGCATTTGTCACATTAAGCAATTGAAAGTCCTATTTTATGTGACTCCCTTCCATTCCCAGATTGTCTTTCTCCCAATACCTGCCCCTTCCTCTTATTTTTTAATGTTTTGGGTATATTTTATTTTCCTCTCAATCTCATTTTTCCTCCAAATATTTCTGCAGCTCTCTCCTTCCTGCTTCCTCCTTGCTGTGGTGGCTGGGATGCTTCTCCCATGATTTTTTGAATCTAGACTGGGCTGTACTCTGTGTTAAAACCAATCAATTACGACCTTGTCTTAACAGGTGTGTATGGAAATATGTTTATTAAGAATAAATTTTTTAAGTACCTTTTTTTCTTTAAGGGGTTGAGAAGAGAGTGGGGAATAGAGGAGGAAAGTTTATTTTAAAACTTCTTGACATGGTATATGTTGGACTGGCCATAAAGTCTCCTGTAGCCAGTTTGTAAGTGAGAAACCCCTATTGAGTCCAGTGGTGTATATGGGCCCCTCCATTTACTGGCTGACTTGCAGTTAATGCAGTAGGGTGTGGGGAACTCTTCTTTTTTATACAACAATCATTTATTGTATAAATAGAACACAAATCCTTTAGCTACTTGGGTGTTTAACCTGAGTTGGAATAGGTAAAGATGTAAAAATGCAGTTGGTTTATTTAGAGCTTTCTGCAGGATAACAGGGATATAGGAAGTTCCCAGCCATTGACTGAAGGTTAGAATGTGAACTACTTCGAGGGGCAATTTCAGAATTTGAGCCCAGTGTTCATTTTCCTACTCCCCAAAGAGGTGAAGGTCGCTGCAAGTGGAGCCTTTTTACATACAGAATTTTTTGTGGTTTTACTGCTCTCTTGTCTCCTTGATCCAAGGCCCACGGTTTGCCTTCAGCATTATAGTATGGTTTTGAAAAGTAGAAAGACTCCTTCATAAATGTATTCAAAATGAGGGCCTTCATTTTGTTGCCTGCATTTGACGGTAGGAAGTTTTTTTTTACTATTTCTATTTCTTGATTGATTGGCATTTTAACCTGCATATTCATTTAGTAAATTTTGCCACCCCTGAGGCAATTTCAGTGTTCAGATTTGGGGAGGTAAGATCTGTAGGTCTGTACTGTTCCCTTAATTCTAGAAATGGCTTACCTCTGCAGGCCAGTGAGTGCTGGTCTGTGCTGTGGAGTTACAACTTTCACTGAGTTAATGCCAGCAAATTTTTCCAGGGAAAAATAATCTAATATTAATCTCCTGTTATGGCTATAGTACTTAGCCATATTCTCCCTCTCCTGCCAACAGTGTAGACTTGGATCTAGTTGTACCTTTCCATGTGGTGGTTATTTCTGGTGAGGTGTTAAAGGGTAGTGGGCAAAGGATCCTGCTTGAGCGGACAGTGGTGATGGGCTCCTAGGCTTGGTGGTGGCTGGCTTTCTGCCTTGCAGTAAAACCACAAGAGGGCATCTTTGGCTCTGGGATTAATGATTCATCTGTCTTCTCTGACCTGTGACCTTTTCTCTCCTCTCCCTTACCTTCTCTCAGTAGTGTGAAGTGAGGGGGGCCTTCTCCCTCTTTGCTCCTCCCTCTGTGATCCACACCTTCCTTTTTACCCTGCCCTGCGCCGGCTCCGCCCCTTACCTTCATGGACGACTCAGAGGTGGAGTCGACCGCCAGCATCTTGGCCTCTGTGAAGGAACAAGAGGCCCAGTTTGAGAAGCTGACCCGGGCGCTGGAGGAGGAACGGCGCCATGTCTCGGCGCAGCTGGAACGCGTCCGGGTCTCACCACAAGATGCCAACCCACTCATGGCCAACGGCACCCTCACCCGCCGGCACCAGGTAACCCCTCTCTCCATCAGACTTGCAGGTAGGACTTTGGCATGGTCATAGAGAGGCTATGATCCTACTTGGGAAACTACTTTCCTTGTGATGGGCTTTGTGGTGTATTCATGGTGAACCTTTCCAGTACTGATGTAAGAGATAGGGAATATTGCTGCTCTGCTGAGTTGAAGAGATGTATCTCAGGAAGTATCTATCTGACTTCCTGTTTTGCTGGAGTGGGGTTTCTGGTTTGGGATGTAATTCTAGTCATGGTAAATCATAGAGTTTAGAGCTGTACCTAAGGTCCTTCTGTTTTCTCTGATTTTTTCCCCCCACCTTGGTATCAAACATTCAGAAAGGTAAATGCCTGCTTAGTGGTTGGTGAGGTTGGGTATCTTATACTCTCAGCTCTAGTTCAGTCTTGCTCAGGGAACAGTCTGCTCAGAAGGTGTGGCAGTATCCATAAATTGTGTATTCCTGTTCCATATTGTCCTTGTATGCTGTTTTGTTAGCTTTGCAGATCATGTCTTGGGGGGAGGGTATCACTGTTAATTCTGTTGGTTAGAGCTGGAGAAGGAGCATCGTGCTGTTATTTAACCCAGATAACCACAGGAACCAGTGGTCTCTGGGTTGGCTGCCTCTGTGAGTGACCTGGGGGAGTTGGTGTTAGAAATGAGAAGTATCTTGTGTTTTTCCTATGGTTTCTCTGGTCTGACTTAGCTGTGATGTAATCTGTCTGAGGGTGTGTATGTGTAGGGTAGACCTTGCCTGGTAGACTCCACCATCTTAAGGGATCTCCGGTTGGGAACTAACAACAGTGCTTATGCTCCAGTAGTCCTTTCCATTGATTATTTATTTTTTAAGACAGAGAAGATCCATCATGCTGAGGAGCATATTGCGTGAGAGGACAAAAGTCCATTTAGGAGACTTGGAAGCAGTATGTTTGCAGTGTTCCTAGGATTTTTATAGGAACCAGAATAGAGGGTTAGCAATGATCGGTATATATTGAAAGGGGAAAGGAGGACTGCTCAGGCTTGGAGGTGGTGGGGAATTCCAGAATTTAGTACTAGGTTTCTTTCTCTCTCTCTCTCTTATTTTTAACTTCTGTTCGGCAACGAAGCCACACCTTTCCTTCTTCCTGAAAGTAATGTTTAACTTCCTCTCCCTGTGGCATTACACTCCCTGTGTAATAAGAGTAGGGTGGGGGAAGTCTCCCAAGGTGGCTGGATCTCACAGTTTCCTATTGGAAGAGGAGCAGTCAACTGTATTTTTACGTAGTGTAATGTTGTTAGATTATTTCCTGCTGCTCAAAACAGAGCAGCTTATGTTCTGTGGCTCTAAAAATTGGTGATGATGATGATGTTGAGATAGCTGTTTTTGCAGAGGGGAATTGGGGTCCTTGTTTTCTTCCTGCTTGGAAAGGGAGACTCTATCTCTTGTGTCTCTCTTTAAAAGCTGGCTTATGTGGGAGTTACCAGTGGTAGTAGAGCATGAAGATGGATGGAGCAATAAAGAGGGCCTTTGGAAACTCCCCAACCTAGCTTTTCTAACTTTCCTTATATTTTTAAGGACTTACCTGAGTCTCTTCTATTTACTCAGCAAATAGTTTTTGAGTGCCTATTATGTGCCCAGCATTGTTCAAGGTACTGGAAATACATCATTGAACAAAACTGACCAAAAATAAAAATAGAAAAAATGTCTGCCCTCATGGAGCTTACCTTCTTATGTTCCAGAGACCCAGTCTGCCAGTTCCAGGCCCAATTCCACTTTTGAGGAAAGTGCTAAAACTAAAGAGTGATGTGGTTCTTCTATAAGTACTTGACAGAGAGACTCCAGGCCACAAATGTCTATTTGAAAGCCCTTTTCCTGTTTGGAAAAAAGATCATTTGTATTTGATAGAGCAAAGGAAGGCCACAAAATGAATTGTCTTCTTGTGGGCTATGTTTCAGAACGGCCGGTTTGTGGGCGATGCTGACCTTGAGCGACAGAAATTTTCAGATCTGAAACTCAACGGACCCCAGGTAATGTCTTTGGCTCAAGGTCTGGGTTGCTTCATTTTTCTCTTACTTCCCCAGCCTGTAAGAGCATATTGGTGTCTTGCAAAGTGCCAGATACATTGTAAGAACCCATCCATTAATTAGCTTCTTTCATTTAGGAAAATAAAGTGGAGCGTAAATGTATATGCGTAGTTGTATTTTGGAATGAGTTTTAATGGCCACTGCTCCTGTATTTGATCCTTCAGTTACTGCATCCCTTTTCTGGAATGGGCATGCTTCTGTTCTTACCTGAAATCTCACTGGTCTTGAGCCTTAGGCAGTTTCTAAAGAGTAACAGAGTCAGTCAGAAGAGGGTTTTTTTGGGGATTTTCTGGTTCATCTTAAAAGTTCTTTACTGGTGAACTTCTTTCTTGAAGGATCACCCAGATGCAGATGTAGCCACAGTTAACACAGTTCATAGACACTTCAATGACCAGAACTGGGAAGTTAAATCTGCTGTCTCTGTCACTTGGGTGTTGATGTGGCTATAGTGAACTCAGTTTATATTGTTAAATGACTAGACCTGGGGACTTATATCTTCTGTTCTTTTGTATAAGTTCAAAAGGTGGGACATCTACTCCACTAAAAATCCTGGGGCCCATGGAAGATGCATGAGGAATCTCTCTAGGGAGACTACTTCTCATTGTGTTGGACTATTGATATATATGGCTTAATAGTCATTCCTTCCTTTTCCACCTTTCCATACAGGATCACAGTCACCTTGTGTATAGCACCATTCCCAGAATGCAGGAGCCAGGGCAAATTGTGGGGACCTACACGGAGGAGGACCCTGAGGGAGCCATGTCTGTTGTCTCTGTGGAGACCTCTGATGATGGAACTACTCGGCGCACAGAGACCACAGTAAGCTAAGACTTGTGTAAGGTCTGGGATGATAGAGGAGGTCTTCCTTTGATCTTTCTTGGTGGTGGGGGAGAGATTAAGCACTTAGGGTGGATGGAAATTATCAATCTGTAGTGAATGCATAAAGAATGTGATCTCTGGTTAGACAGGGAAGATAGAAGAGATATGGGAAAATTGAATGGAATGGGGAAGAGAGAAGTCTGCAAGGTCTACAATAGCTTCCCTTATAAGCATAGTTACTGCCAGCACAGATTTCCTGCCTGGGCACTTCCTATAAGGTAGAGAGTGAAAGGTAGATGGTAAAATGTAAGGCATTTCTAGATAAAATGAGGTAGCGGTAGGGGTTTGTTTCATTTCTTAGAGAGGTCTAGAAATGGGGTGCCTGGGTGGCTCAGTGGGTTGAAGCCTCTGCCTTCGGCTCAGGTCATGATCCCAGAGTCCTGAGATCGAGCCCCGTATTGGGCTCTTTGCTCAGCAGGGAGCCTGATTCCCCCTCTCTCTCTGCCTGCCTCTCTGCCTGCTTGTGATCTCTGTCTGTGAAATAAATAAATAAAATCTTTTAAAAAAGGGGGGAGCGCCTGGGTGACTCAGTGGGTTAAGCCTCTGCCTTCAGCTCAGGTCATGATCCCAGCGTCCTGGGATCGAACCCCATATCGGGCTCCCTGCTCGGCAGGAAGCCTGGGCTTCTCCCTCTCCCACTCCCCCTGCTTGTATTCCTTCTCTCGCTGTGTCTCCCTCTGTCAAATAAATAAATAAAATCTTAAAAAAAAAAAAGAGAGAGGTCTAGAATCGAGGCTTATATTATTCACGCTTTTCTCTTTCCTTATGTGAAGGTCAAGAAAGTTGTGAAGACTGTGACAACACGGACAGTACAGCCAGTCCCTGTGGGACCAGATGGGCTGCCTGTGGATGCCTCATCAGTTTCTAACAACTATATCCAGACTCTGGGGCGTGACTTCCGCAAGAATGGCAATGGGGGACCTGGTCCCTACGTTGGGCAAGCAGGCACTGCTACCCTTCCCAGGAACTTCCACTACCCTCCCGATGGATATAGCCGCCACTATGAAGATGGTTATCCAAGTAGCAATGACAATTATGGCAGTCTGTCCCGGGTGACCCGCATTGAGGAGCGGTACAGGCCCAGCATGGAAGGTTATCGGGCACCTAGTAGACAGGATGTGTATGGGCCCCAGCCCCAGGTTCGGGTAGGTGGGAGCAGTGTGGACCTGCATCGTTTTCACCCAGAGCCTTACGGGCTAGAAGATGACCAGCGTAGCATGGGCTATGATGATCTGGATTACGGCATGATGTCCGATTATGGCACTGCCCGTCGGACTGGGACGCCCTCGGACCCTCGCCGACGACTCAGGTAGGGAAGAAAAGGGGAAGGGAAGGGTCTTAAACCAAGACAGAGATAAGGGGTAGCTCTTCCTTCTCCTTCTAAGTACTTTTTTGAATCCGAGACACTGTCTTCCCTTTGTGACTTTACCAGATACTGACTTGCTTTTTTGTCTTTTTCATGATGAAAATCCTGTATTCTAATTTATAGATAATGACTTGTGGTTATTGGTCTACATCCTGAAGAGTGGCCTTTGCTTCTATGCCAAGAGTTGCCGCTATTTCTGCCCAAGATCTGGCTTTTTGGTGATAGGCAGCTGCATAAGGGAGCTTGGTGCTTTGGGCCTATGGGATACTGCCTTGCTCCTATGAATTTCTTTAGCATTTGGTTTGGTTATAAGAAGAGATAATTGAGGGTTTTTGGCTTACAGGGCAAGAGTAGACAGTTAAGGGTATATGTGAGAACCCTCCCTGTGGTGATTTTAGTCTCAAGTTAAAAACAAACCTTGATCTCACCAAAGCCCTGACACTTCGTGTTTTGGTTTTTACCTTTGATTATAAAGTGAAATGGGGTGGCATCCTTTGAGGGTGGTATATAAGTGACATTCTGAAAGGTTACTTAGCAGTTGCCTATTCTGACTTTGCTATTCATCCCTGGGGATTCTTTGGTGATATGAAAAAGGGAGTGATTGATGTTTGGGCTGGTAGAAGGTTTGCCTTGAAAGAATGCTTTGGAATGGGGGTTGGCAAACCTTTTCTGTAAAGGACCAGGTAGAACTATATGTTGTTGTTCTCCTTTTACAACCTTTTAAAAATACAAAAACCCCTTTTTAGCTCTGGAAATGTACAAGAACAGGTTTGGCCTATGGGCTGCCAACCCTGCTTTACGATAAATCAGAGACATAGTGTTTTCCAGGCAAGGAAAAATAATAAGAAATAAAGGAGAAGATTTATGGATGTCTTGGTAGTAAGGATAACCTAGCAGCTGTTGTTAAATTTCTGTATGGGGTCATAACCTTCTAAAGCAAATGCCTTGGTGCTCGTTTTCCTCCTATTAGGTAGCTTGGTTAGTAGTGAACTGGGCTGGGCCCAGGTTAGAGGCTCCATTATCTCAGCCTGAGTCATTCACCTTTTAGGTATTGTATCATTTGGACAGCTAGTCCAACTCCCATGTGACTCACCTTTTATTGGGGTAGGGGGCAGTGGGGTGGGCACCAGACTTCAGCTGGTGCAACTTGAAACAGTGGTAGATAACAGCTATCACCAAAGGAGTCTGCCCAGGGCGTTGGCCCGTCTGGTTGAAACAAGTCTGCTTTTCTGACTTCCTCATTAGTAGAGTGATTGGACCTAGGTGGGTGTGGGTGGCCAGGTCATTGTCTACTGTGGCAATTGACATAAAAAGAGAGCATTTTTGGGCCTGGTTCTTGGGTCCATTCCAGGGTGGCACTGGACTTGGAAACCTGCTTGACTAGCAGGAACATTAGCTGCTTCCTGTTCCAGGCCTTGGAGAGTAATACAAGGTCAAACGGAAACAGTAAGGCAGAATAATTAGTGGATAAAGCACTGAACCAGAAGACTTCTGGTTCTAGTTGTGCCTTTGCCACTGGCTAAATAGCCTCAAGCAAGTCATTTAATCTTTCTGGGCACAGTTTTGTTATTTGTAAAACAAAGGAAAGAATGTCATGATCCCCTGCTTATAAAAGAAGGAAATACAACTGAGTGACCAAAATCTTGGTTATGGTGATTGTTTTTGTAATTGCTTATACTAAAACAATAATGAAAGTAAGACATGCTCACTACAAAACTAGAAAAATGTAGAAAGGCACTCCGGCCATAGAGAAAGAACTGTGGTTAACATTTTGGTGCATTTGCTTTGATTTCTTCTTTTCCTGTGCAGGTGGACATACTCGACATACTCTGATCTTATTTTTCCCCTACTAAAATGGAATCTTCCTTAACATTACTGTTCAGTAGCCTCCTTTTTAAAGCTTAGCTATATAACCTGTTCACTTCATTGCAATGGTATTTGAAAATAGGGATTTTTACTAATGCTTTGTCCATCTGAGTTGCTGTTGAGTGGTTGATGTTGACAGCTCTGAGGCAGGGCCTCTGCTGCACCTAACTTTCAGGGTTTGGTGACAGTGGGAGGGGTTTTGTGGAACAAACAACAGGCTTATTTGGAGAGTTCCACACAATAGATTCTCCTCTCTCCTAGTGGGGAGCTGGGAGCCCGGAGCCCGGAGGGTGAGATGAGCTCGCAGATAATGGGTCTCTTCCTTCCTGGTGGTTATGAATAAATAATAGTGTGACAGATTCACCCTCTAGTGGTTACTGGTAGTACTGAAATAGGAAGAATTCTCTCCAGTGAGACTTTTCTCTAAGCCTTCCCTTGCTTATTTTGTTATTTTTCTTAGTCATTGGTTATCCCAAATGCTGTGGTGTTCAGTAGCCTCTGTTTCGACAGAATCCAAGGTATTGTCGTCTTTAGAAATTGGAGGCTGGCAATCATTATCTGGAACACGTTTGTTGAGTAGCTGAGATGACGTTGGAATGAACTGTGAAAATTAATGTTCAAGTTTCTACTAAAGCCGGGTCCCCCTTCAGTGTAGTATGAAGGCCTGTACTCTTTTTACTCTTATAACCTCCTCTTTTATAATTCCCAAAATAAGATAAGGAGAGGCTTAAATAAGAAATGTGTTTAAGGGTCTAATCCCAGCAGCTGTTTCCCGTGTGTAAATACCTCATTTCCTGTTTAGCCGAAGGCTTGTAAGAGTTGTTCTCAGACATTGTTTGCTGACTTCTTTGGTTTAACTCTGTCTTCTGAAGGTTTATTTCAGTCACTATCCAGAGAGCTTAGCTGTCAGGTATCATTTTAGTGCTAAGCAGTCAGGATTTGGTTCTGTTTTTGTGATTAACGTCGCTGAATGCTTGTTACTCTCCTCTGAGCTAGTAAACTTGACAGGAAAAAAAGGTAGTTTTAATCTAACTGCAGATGCCTTTAAAATTATTCCCTTATCTCCTTACGAAAAATTGATCAGTAGATCATTTACGCAAAGGAGAGGTAAGATCTAGTGTGCTAGAGCTGAAGTTACTTCTGCCTTGGAGGTGAGGGGTCATGGGAGCTTTCCACGAAACCAGACTCTGATGTATTCTTTTCCTTTTGGTTCTTCCAACACTGCAGGAGCTATGAAGACATGATTGGTGAGGAGGTGCCATCGGACCAGTACTATTGGGCTCCTCTGGCCCAGCATGAACGGGGAAGTTTAGCAAGCTTGGATAGCCTGCGTAAGGGGGGGCCCCCGCCTCACAACTGGAGACAGCCAGAGCTGCCAGAGGTGATTGCCATGTTAGGATTCCGCTTGGATGCTGTCAAGTCTAATGCAGCTGCATACCTGCAGCACTTGTGCTATCGCAATGACAAGGTGAAGACCGATGTTCGGAAGCTCAAGGGGATCCCAGTACTGGTGGGATTGTTAGACCACCCCAAAAAGGAAGTGCACCTTGGAGCCTGTGGAGCTCTCAAGAATATCTCTTTTGGGCGTGACCAGGATAACAAGATCGCCATAAAAAACTGTGATGGTGTTCCTGCCCTTGTGCGATTGCTCCGAAAGGCTCGGGATATGGATCTCACTGAAGTTATCACCGGTGAGTTATGGGCACAAGGGTAGCTGCTGGGTTGAGGTTACTGTGACCCGTAGAGATGTTGAGAGCTAGAAGGACTTTCAGCCCTTTTACTTTTTTTTTTTTTTTTTTTAAGATTTTATTTATTTATTTGACAGATCACAAGTGGGCAGAGAGGCAGGCAGAGACAGAGAGAGGGGGAAGCAGGCTCCCTGCCCAGCAGAAAGCCCAATGCGGGGCTTGATCCCAGGACCCTGGGATCATGACCTGAGCTGAAGGCAGAGGCTTTAACCCACTGAGCCACCCAGGCGCCCCAGCCCTTTTACTTTTGACTTAAGGCTGTGAACTGGTGGTCTTTGGGGGCAGATCCATCTCTCTGATTTATTTGAATCACGCAAAGTGTTCAAAATTTCAAAGAATTGGTTGCTGATATTTAAAACTCAGAAGATTTCATTTAAAATTGCAGCTTGTTTGGCTTCTATTAAAAATGTGTGGGAACTGACAACAATGGATCTGTTTTGCTACCTGACAGTAGTTAGTCTGAGCTGACTAGTAGGCATGTTCTCCCATTTGTAGTAATCCTGAACCTTTTTGCCAACTACTGCCATATAGCAAGTTGTCTCCTCAGCACTGAAGCTGAGTATCTTTTGCTATTTTTCTACTCTCTTGTAATTTCTTTTAAATATCTGCTTGTCCTGACTCACCTGCCTGACATGTGTAGATATTTGAGCTTGTGATCCTTGCTTTGAAGAGTGGTTTTTCATATTGTGGGTTGTGATCCATTAGTGTATATTGAACACAGTTTTGTGGATCCCAGTCAGTATTTCAAGAGGAAGAAAGAACAAGAAGTGGGATATATTGTTAGTTCTCAGGATTGGTCTTGCCCGCTAGGGGACATTTGCAATGTCTGGAGACAGTTTTGGTTGTCATAACTTGGCTTGGGCAGGAGGGAGTGCTACCAGCATTTAAGGAGTAAAGGGCATAGATACTGCTCAAAATCTAATAATGGATAGGTCAGCTTGCCACAGCAAAGAAATATCTGGACCAAGAGGTCAATGTTAAAGAGGTTGAGAAACTCTGGTGTAGATAACCCAGAGAACATTGCTTATAAATAGTAAGTATTGTTTTATGAAACTTTTGTTTCATGATGTACACATATGTATATATATGTTGAGCCATAATGTATATTTCTTATCATGGGTCACAAACAAAAGCTTGAATACCATTACAAGGTATTTGGTCATTGGGGAAGACTGAGAAATGATGGAATAAGGGGTTCTCTATGGCATTCTTCAAACATACTGTCTTGGGTGTTGGAGAGGTATCTGATGGGCTGTCTCTGCCAGGAACCCTGTGGAATCTCTCATCCCATGACTCAATCAAAATGGAAATTGTGGACCATGCACTGCATGCATTGACAGATGAAGTGATCATCCCACATTCTGGTTGGGAGCGGGAACCTAATGAAGATTGTAAGCCGCGCCATATTGAGTGGGAGTCGGTACTCACCAACACAGCTGGCTGTCTTAGGTAACATAAGGCTTCAAGAATATGAAGATTGAATTTTTGACTGACTTAAGTTTAAAAAAGAAATTCTTTTTTAATTCTTTGGCCTGTCATTCAGCTTCCATTCCCGTCCATATTGTATACTGTGACTCTAGCCTGTCTTACCTTTGTCATTACTTGCTTGTGTGCCCATACATTTGCTATGTTGGTTTACTTGTTCCCCTACACATCCTCACTTCTGTGACTCTTTGACTTTGTTCATTTAATTCAGTGAGCATTTGTTCAGTATCTACCACACGTAAGGCAGTTGTCTAGTCTTGAGCCTGAGTGTGTCCTCAGTGACCTGTGTTTCAAGTAAAGCTGTGACAAATGCAGTAGGAGGAACACAGTACTAGAAGGGTGGTGGTGTGGGGGGAGAGGTATTCTTCCTTCAGACTATAGTGCCCTTGTCTCTTTACTTTTTTTTTTTTTTTTTTTTTTTAAGGATTTTAAGTAATCTCTACACCCAAACTTAAGACCTTGAGATCTGGAGTTGCATGCTCTACCACATGAGCCAGGCAGGCGCCCCTCCTTATTTATCTTTTGAGGCTAAATTCAAAAGTGCCTATATTTCATGCAAGTTTTTCTGATTTCTTCTTAAATCCTATAAATGTTGCAATATAGTTTTTCTCTCTTTGGAGTATACCCATGCGTGCTCTTCCCCTTTCTTCATTTGTACTTCCTGTGCAAGAAATATCTGTCTGATCTTAAAGTATTGTTGTTGGTTTACCTTATTTAGACCCTCCCTAGTTGTGTGTCATACCTCCCTGCCCCCCACCTCCTGGCTTTGTTATAAATGTTATAAATGTCCTGGAAGAGGAGTTGTCTTTCTCTCTCTCTCTCTTTTTTTTTTTTTTTTTTTTAATTTGTCAGAGAGAGAGGGAGAGAGAGCGAGCGAGCACAGGTAGACAGAGTGGCAGGCAGAGGCAGAGGAAGAAGCAGGCTCCTTGCCGAGCAAGGAGCCCGATGCGGGACTCGATCCCAGGATGCTGGGATCATGACCTGAGCCGATAGCAGCTACTTAACCAACTGAGCCACCCAGGCGTCCCTACTCAGCTTTCTCTTAACTGCAGTACCTTGTTTGTAACAAGTACTCACTAACTGTTACAGTAAAAAGAAAGTATGGAGGAGGCTTGTAGATGTTGAAGATACTAAGGGAGGGTTTGTAGATTGGAGTCTTCTTGAAGCCTCTCCCTTCCCCCTCAGGAATGTCAGCTCAGAGAGGAGTGAAGCTCGCCGGAAACTTCGTGAATGTGATGGTTTAGTGGATGCCCTCATTTTCATTGTTCAGGCTGAGATTGGGCAGAAGGACTCCGATAGCAAGGTAAGTTGATGGCTGAGTGAATTCTAAGCACAACAGCCATGAATGTACCTGTTGGGCAGACCTCACCATCTCAGGCTTTTAAGGGACATTAGGTATCTGTACCAACCCCTGCTCCCTAAAGTAGATGTTCACCTTAGAAGAAAACAGTTTTCTTTAGAATTTCTTTTACCTATATCATCTATTTTAAAGCTTTGTAGCTGTATTTCCAAGGTTATCTATTTTCCTAAGTAGGAAAAAGTCAGGGTGATCCTCAGTTTTGTGTCACACACCAAATGGTGGCAGAAACCTTCATTAGTCTGAGGCTGCAAGGATTTTGAGAAGCTTGGTGCACATAAGAGGCTTTGTGAATGATAATGGATGGGGCTATGCTTTTTGGGGATCAGTATTTTAATACTTGAATCATGGAAACCTGTTGTTGCTGGGAAATCACGATAGACATTCTCCTTGTTCACTGAGCCCTCTATCTTGTGTTCCCAAGCTTGTGGAGAACTGCGTTTGCCTTCTTCGGAATTTGTCGTATCAAGTTCACCGGGAGATCCCACAGGCAGAGCGTTACCAAGAGGCACCTCCCAATGTTGCCAACAATACTGGGCCACATGCTGCCAGTTGCTTTGGGGCCAAGAAGGGCAAAGGTGAGTCTTGGTTCATTGTTCCTTGTTCTTTAATGTAGGATGGGAAGGGGAACACTTTTAGCTTTAGGTACAAAATACTTGCTGAGTGGTATGTGAGACTGCCTAGTCAAGGATGTCTCCTTGCTCTGCAGCTGCTTCCCTGTGTCATGTGCTTCATTCAAGGTGGTGATGATGGTGGTGGTGGTGGTACTGGTATCAGTTTGGGGGCAGCAAAGGAAAAGAACTCAACTAATCTGGGGCCTTCTCCCCCATTCCTCTTCTGTGTTTTCTGTGTTTTTCTTTTTCTCCCTGCTTTCCTACTTATTTGCCCATGATCCTGTTGACATCACTCTCCTGCATTTTTCTTCCTTCCTTTCTTTCTGCTTTCCACCTTGGGTGATGCACTGGAAGATGAGTGGTTCTCCAGAGGTGAGTGGAATCTTTTAAGGCGCTTCCCTACTTCTAATTTGCATGCTTTGGTTTTAGCTTCTCTAGTATTTCCTAACCCTTCCCTATGGATGCATGTAGGAAAATTCATTTGAGGAAGACCACTGAAACAAGTTCAGCTCTTTGGAGCCAATGGCTCATGGCATGCTATTCCTGGGCAGCAGTCCCAGTTACCAGAACTCAGGACCACAGCGACAACAGTGCTTATCCTCATCTTACTTGTCTGCTGCCTGTTTTCTGTCCTTGTTTCTGCGCAGCCCCTTGCTGGAATGGGGGAGGGGAGCTTGGTTTTCTGTTTTCTTCTTTTTGGTGTCTCTCCTCCCCCCCCCAACCAGTGTATCTCTGATCCAAAAAAGATTTTGACTGAAGAGTAAAAAGTGCACTAAGTGGACTCTTTCCTTTCTCAAACTTTACCCTCTGTCCTTTTTTTAATTTCCAAAGGGAAAAAACCCACAGAGGATCCAGCAAATGATACAGTGGATTTCCCTAAAAGAACTAGTCCAGCTCGAGGTAAGTTAATCTTTTTATTTTTAGTCTCCAGGAGTCTCATACACATAGTCTACAGATGAGTATTGGGTAGCCTAACTGTAGACTGTGCAGTATGATCACTGTTCTCTTTCCTCCAACTCTGTGGGAAACTGGTATTGTAGCAGTAACTTATGAAGGACTTGTTTTGGCAACTCTTCAGATTATTGGAGGGTGGGTAAGGTCCTGATGGCAGTCCAGGCTAGAAATGTAGGTGCCCTAGGTATCCACTATAGTTCTTAGTCATTACCTGTTTTAAGAAGCCTCTTTCTCACAGTTTGGGTGTTTATATTTATCAGCGTAGTGAGTTTAAAATTCATAGCTCTTCATGGATATAAAAACTTTACATGTTGTTAAATCTAGGATAGGCCCTTTTACTTAATCATAGTAAAGGGGGCGGGGGGGCAGAATGACTCAGTTAACTTAGAAACAATTCATTTGAGATGAGGAATTTGTAATCCTGAGTGCTGTCAATGGGCAAATGAATCCCCCGAATCTCAAGACCAAAGTAAACTGTGAGAGAGGAGAGAGAGGAGTTGCATATGATGAGTTGATGTCTGTTCTTCTCCTCCATGGATGAATTATTCTTAAGAAGGCATGGACTCAAGACTCTGAGTTGGCTGTTGGGTAGGTGGGAGAGTATAGGGAGCCTAATGGTACAGAAGCATAAATCCGTCAATCCAGAGTACTGAAGCTGAACTTCAACCAGCTAGAGTCTGGCTTGTAGTTACTGACTAGCTTTCTCTGTTTTTCTGTCCTTTCTTGTGCAGGCTATGAACTTTTATTTCAACCAGAGGTGGTTCGGATATATATCTCACTCCTCAAGGAGAGCAAGACTCCTGCCATCCTAGAAGCCTCAGCTGGAGCTATCCAGAACTTGTGTGCTGGGCGCTGGACGGTGAGTACCCTTTAGAAAATGGATTTAGAGGTGGAAGAACTCAGCTAACTAGTTTGCCGCCATTTGTAATCTGTTCCACCTCTTTCCATGTGTTAATTTCTAGTATGGTCGATACATTCGCTCTGCTCTGCGTCAAGAGAAGGCTCTTTCTGCCATCGCCGACCTCCTGACCAATGAACATGAGCGCGTAGTGAAAGCTGCGTCTGGAGCACTGAGAAATCTGGCTGTGGATGCCCGCAACAAAGAGCTCATCGGTAAAGAGTTGGATGTGAACCATTTGTTCAGTATCTAGTACAGAGCCTTTCATCTAGCTGATGCTGTTTAGTTTATTACTGAAATGACAGAGGAGGGATCCCAGTAGCTCTCTGTAGTTTGCAACTCCAAGCGTTCTAGTTTAATCATTCTTAGTAAGAAGTGATGACTCTTTGAAAACAGAACAGAAACAGCTTTATTTAATAAGCATGTCCTTTGTTAGTAGGCATTGTTAATAATTCCACACATTCTCATTGATCATGACTTCTTTACAGAGGTCCAGTTTTTTTTTTTTTTTAAAGATTTTATTTATTTACTTGACAGAGATCACAAGTAGGCAGAGAGGCAGGCAAAGAGAGAGAGGAGGAAGCAGGCTCCCCACTGAGCAGAGAAGCCGATGTGGGGCTCGATCCCAGGACCCTGGGATTATGACCGGAGCTGAAGGCACTTTTAACCCACTTTAACCCACTGAGCCACCCAGACACCCCAGAGGTCCAGTTTTTTATAGAATAAGGAAAAAGGCCAGGAAAGAACTTAATGTAATTTGTCCAGAGTTAATATAGGTGGGCTGTGGCAGAGCCCAGTTTTTTAAAAAATTCATAACGACTATTTTATTGAACTATCACAATTTAAATATGTATGCTATTTTCATTAGACTACCTGAAAAAACTAGCATATTTGATATAAAGTATTCATGTTGTTTCAGTGTGACTAGAGGAGAGAATAAATGAATAAGAAAGACCATGGATCCATGGCTATTCCAGGTCCTTTGCTCCTCTGATATGATATTACTATAGCAGAATGAAGTTGATTCCTGGGGACAGTACCGCATTTTCAATGATCAGTGTAGTTAAGTGTAGTCTTGGGCTCCTTACAGTTGAACTTGGCTTGTTCTCCCTGCGCACATTTGTTTCGTCTTAATGCTATAGGTAAACATGCTATTCCCAACTTGGTAAAGAATCTGCCAGGAGGGCAGCAGAGCTCTTCCCAGAATTTCTCTGAGGACACCGTGGTCTCTCTCTTGAACACCATCAATGAGGTTATTGCTGAGAACTTGGAGGCTGCCAAAAAGCTTCGAGAGACACAGGGCATTGAGAAGCTGGTGTTAATCAACAAATCAGGGTGAGTTTAATGCGTAAAATGACAACTGGAAGAGTTTGAGTATGAGAGGGGAGCTGCTTGGAAGGAGCGCTCCCCTTTTGCTCTCTAAAGTTATTTTCCCTTTTTTATATGTAAAGGATGAAGAGATATTGCTCTGTTTTTTGTCTTTATGTTGAGCTATCCAATTGATAACCTGCTTTTCCATCAAATGTTTTTTGTGTGTGTGTCAGTGTTGGGGACAGAATACAGAGCTTGGTGAATACTTGCTCCTGCCCATTTTGGCATTTCTAGTGTGACATCATATTAGAGAATACAGGTTCTCAGCTTCTTCCCTTGTCTTAATGTCCAAATTCCATCTGGTATTAACTTTTCTCAAAAGGAACCGTTCAGAAAAGGAAGTCCGAGCAGCAGCACTTGTACTACAGACAATCTGGGGCTATAAGGAACTACGGAAGCCACTGGAAAAAGAAGGATGGAAGAAATCAGACTTCCAGGTAGAGCAGCTCTGGGGCCTTTGGCGTGTACTCTTTTGTCCTGGGTCTCATGTACCACTCTGTCTTTGGTGTCTTCTGCTTCACTGTCACAAAAAGTCCTACTTTATCCCAAGTCTCTGTTAGTGAGGAAATCATTTGGCTTGCCTCTCCTTCCCAAAAGAGTGGTGCCTACGCTTCATTTGCTGCCCAAACAGCTGCGGTTTTCCTCTACATTACAGCATGCTGTCACTGCTGGTCACGATGAAGGAAGGTGGCCTTTTTGACTTTTCCCCAAATCTGCCATAGCCCTTTGAAGGAATTTGCCAGAGACTGTGTCACCTTCTGATAGTATGAGTGTTTGGTCCCTCTGTCGTCTCCTGAATACCATCAGGAACATAAATAGAAGCTGTGACATCCTAGATTGTTTCACTATATAGGTGTTTCTTTAACCTGTATAAATCCTCTTTCGGTAAGAGTTGTATTTGAGAATAGGGACCTAATGGTGTGTGCCCACTGGGGAATAAGATGTGGGCGAATTCAGTATTCTCTGACGTTGTTGCATTTTATGTTTGCCTCCAGGTGAATCTAAACAACGCTTCTCGAAGCCAGAGCAGTCATTCATATGATGACAGCACTCTCCCTCTCATTGACCGGAACCAGAAAACAGGTACAGTATCCAGGGGGCATACCCCTCTGCTTTTATCCCACCACTGCTGCTCTTTAGTGGGCAGACTGCCCAAGGAATAGAATATATATATTTATTACTGAATGAGGGTAATAATACTTCACCTGGGGATTGTCCGAGGCAGGAGCCCGGGTGGGATCCTCTGTCCTTGCTTGCAGGCTTACAGGGACAAGGCAGTGAACCCTAGTCTCACCATATTCTCTCTTTGAGAGAGAACGGACATCTGTCATTGTACAAATGCAAGGTGTACAACACAATGATTTGATATATGTGTATATTTCCTAATGATTATTTCTTGCTTTTTAAATTCCCATGTAATACCAGGTAACATTATGGGCTGTTGAAAACTTAGAAAATACAGACAACCAGAAAAATAACAACAAAACCACTTACTTCTATTACCCAGAGATAACTGCTGCTCTTTGTGGTTTTATTTTTTGCCATGTGAGCAAATACATTTTTTCCCAAAAGATGAATTATGTATTTTGTTTTATGAAATGTTTTCTTTTTCATGGAATTGTATATTGTAACTCTTATTATCTTGATGACACTTGGCTTTTGCCTCAGTCAGGGCTCTTGAAATGTGTGAGGATCCATCCCCATGTTTGTTGACTTTTGTGCCAGTTGTGTCAAAGCCCTGGTGGTGCACACTGGCGGTGACACCAGGCCAAATCAGTCATCGCAGTCTTTATTGCTGTGGACTCACAACTTAAAAAAAAAAAAAAAAAAAAAGCTGGTTTCACTTAAGAATATACTTGATAGAGCTGTAAAAATTAATTTTACTTTTTCTAACCTTGAGTATGCATCTTCTTGAAAGATCCTGTGCTGCATACAGAGCATGATGGTCGATATATTTGGAGTTTCCAAGTGTACTAGCCACTTTTTTTTATGGACTGTCATTTTTCCTTGGGGGGAAAATAAAAGGAAAGACCAACTACACCTATTCAGACTTGGATATTTGCTAGATATTTTTCTCAAAAATGAATGCAGTGAGCTTGTCACTTTGAGGAAAAATAAGTGACCGTAATTGTTGCCCGAATTTTCAAGTAAAAGTGATAACTTTTTTTTTTTAAGATTTTTATTTATTTATTTGTCAGAGATCACAAGTAGGCAGAGAGGCAGGCCTAGAGAGAGGGGGAAGCAGGCTCACTGCTGAGCAGAGAGCCCAATGCAGGGTTCCATCCCAGGAGCTTGGGATCACCTGAGCCGAAGGCAGAGGCTTAAACCACTGAGCCATCCAGGCGCCCCCAAAATGATAACTTTGGCAAACATATACCTGCCATTATGAGCCTGGTAACACCCCAATACTTATAAGACTTTTTATTGAAATCAGTGATAATAGTAATGAATGTGACTTGTTTTTTTGATATTGTATAATGAAATGTGTTAATGTGTAGATCTGCCTTACTCTGTGAACCAGTATTTTCCAAGTGACCAATGCGTGATGTTTCAGAAGCATACATAGGTAATTGACCCAGTCAAAGTGCAAGACAGACCAGTGGATTTTAATTTAACGAAGTAAGAAGAGATCATTCATTTGGATTCAGGTTCCATATGTTGCTAACCTTAGAGGAACCGTACTTGTTGAGTGTTAGTATACTATCAAAGAATATCTACAGTTATCTGAAAAGACTGTTAAAATTCTCCTTTTTCCAATGTTTTATCTGTGGGAGGCCGGATTTTCTTCCTATACCTCAACTAAAATTATGTCACAGTAGATTGAATGTAGAAGTGGATATGAGAATCCAGCTGTCTTCTATTAAGCCAAACTTGAAAAAGATATGCAAAAATGTAAAAAAAAAAAAAGAAAAAAATAACAAAAACCTGCTTTTCTAAAACATTAAAAGTTTTATGTTGACATGGAATAACTTTTTTGTTACTTTTAAGTGAAATAAGTATTTAAAATCTCTCAGTTCAGTAAAATAGTAATGCATATGGCTTATACCAATGAATGCTTTTTGGTTCTTAATAATTTTTAAGACTAAAAGGGGTCTGGAGACCAAATAATTTGACAATTGCTGGCTTAGAGTGAATGGTTTCTTACGTTAGGAGTCCTTTGGAAAGGGATCTCTTTAAGGTCCATGAGGGCTTTGTCTACTCTCTGGCACATAGCGGGTGCTCAGTAAAAATTTGATGAGAGGGAGGGAGGACGAACCAGAGAGCAATTTTTACAATGAGTATAGAATTTGAAGAGTTGGTTTTTGACCTGGATAACTTTCTGACTCCGTATAGATAAGAAACCTGATCGGGAAGAAATTCAGATGAGCAGTATGGGATCAAACACAAAGTCATTAGGTAGGTGATTAATTCCTGCCTGAGGACATGGAGTAATATTTCACCGGGATGAGAGCTGTCTGGCTTTGCGGTTTTTTTCTAGCACCATTTACCATCCTGGGAGAGCATTCATGGGCTGGACATTTCCATCTGTAAGGATAGGAAGAGATTTAGTGAAACTTCATCTGTCTACTTTCTTCTACATTCCCACATATGCAAAGGTTTAAAAAAAAAATCATTCTCTATCCTCACCCCCACTTACTACAATATCAATTGTGGGTCCTTAAATTGTTAAAGCCTTTCACCAGCTGGCCCCAGGCTCCCTTTCATTTTCCTTCCATGTACTCTGTTTCAGCCCCCTGGTCTAATTTGCTGTTTTGTCTTTATACTCTCTTGATTTTGTTCAGGTAATAACCTCTTACTGGAATGCCCTTCCCCTTTGTTTTGCTAAATTTTCTTCATCTCCAAAGCCTTAATTAAGTCCCATCTCCTTTGTTAGGTCCTTCCTGACTGTTGGCAGCACACCTTACTGTTTCTCCTCTTAATTCCAGTACCATTTATAGACAGCTTGCTTCTGTTTAGCTTTATTCTCCTATGTCCTACAAGTTCTGTTTAAGTCCGGGACCTTAAGTCAAGGACGAGATCTTAATGCCTTTCTGGAACATTTGACAAAATTTACTTCCCAACAGGGGTGCCTAATTCACACTTCTCTACTTAATATATAGTGTACACAAGAGGGGACTATCCTGTTGTACTTTTTTCGCTAGATAACAACTATTCCACACTGAACGAGAGAGGGGACCACAATAGAACACTGGATCGATCCGGGGATCTAGGTGAAATGGAGCCGTTGAAGGGAACACCTCTGATGGTAAATTCTCTTTTATATACTATTGTCCTTCTAAGGCTAGTTTTGTTTTGAAACCTCCATGTTTTGAGATATAGGGAAAAAAAGTACCTGGTGAAAGACAGTATCCTTTCCTGTAGGGATTTTCAGGTAAAGTAGGAGTTTTGACTCACGTTGGGATTTCTTGGGTCATTCTGTGATGGTCAGGTTAGGGGAAGGAAGACATAAATGTGACTAATGCTGATCGGTGTATTCTCATACATTACTCTTGTCCTGTCTCTGCCTTTTCTCAAATATCTTGCCCTTTTCTTACTATTCTCTTGTTTTGTTTGAGTTGACCAGTTTGGGGATTTTTCCTTAGATCTGGCACACACTCACGAGGTTTCTATTTCCTTACTTACTAACAAATTGCATGTGTTCACAGCAGGACGAGGGGCAGGAATCTCTGGAGAAAGAGTTGGATGTGTTGGTTTTGGATGATGAGGGGGACCAAGTGTCTGACCCCTCCATGGTATGTCCTCCAGCCACCCGCAAGATCATCTTGAGGAAGGAGGCCCCTGTGTGCCGGCAGTTTGCCAATCATGCTGATCCGATCAGGCCAGAGACCCTAGTCTCAGCCACTTGGAGCTTGGGGGGTGCTGCTTCTGTGATTATTGCCTCTTACAAGGCTGGGACATGCCTCTGGTGATCGGATTCTCCATTATGTGCTACTTTCCTCCCTCCAGATTTGCTCAACTGTTGTTTGGTTCTCCTCATTCCCAATCCTATTAACATCTCTTTCTCTTTTTTTCCCTACAGCAGAAGATTTAGCACCACTATCTCCGCTACATCTGAGCTTATAATATATGTACTTTTATTTTTTGGTGGCGAAATGGACTGATGATTTTTCCCTTTCTTCGCTGGAGTATTGTGCCAACTGCCAGGCTGCCTCCTGCCCTTCTAGCCCTAAGTAGCCGCCTTCTTTCCACCAACTCCTAACTTGTTCCAGTGAAACTTAATTGTTCCTCCTACCCCCTGCAGATCCCCTCCATTTGCTCCCAAGAAGCCTGACTCAGTTATATGCATATCTCGAGAAACTGCTGCAGATTAGCTCTTTTTACCAGGTCTCTCTGGGACTCTTGGCCTTGTGTGGAGGGAGGGAGCAAGTGGGAGTCCTCACTGGAAGCCATGGGAAGAATTGGAAGTTACATGCAGTATATGCAGTGTCCAGCACTCTGATAAACTGATAATTCTTAATCAAGATTTTTTTCCCTGGTGGGGAAGGGACTTTTATTTTTTTGGAGAATGGGAAGTGTGAGCTCTTCCCTTACCCCGATGACTATTTTTGATTCAAAGAAGGCTGGCAACATTGGCACATTCCACCTGGCAAGGGCCCTTGAGTAAGTGAAGGTCTCCTAGAACTGAGATTAAGAAACCTTGCTCTCCTCATCTCCAGAGCAGGGACCATCATGGACCTACAGACTCCATCTCTTCTCCAAGCCTCATGACAACCCTGGGCTGCTGCCGTTGCCCCTTACTGAGGCTGTCCTTAATCTTCCTCTTCCATCCTGTGATAATGTCTGCTGACTTGGCCTGGCCATTTGCAAGAGGCTGTAGAAAGAGGAGAATGTATCAAGGAAGACTTTTTAGGTGAGAAGGAGCAGAAAGATGTCTTCTGGGGAGGAGAAGAACCTCTAAGAGGAGTTAGTAGGAATGTACATGTATCAGTTAGTCTGAAACTGGCAGGAAGCTTTGAAGCTGGCTTCCCCCCTGCCCTTATGTGTCCTTTTCCTACCCTGATAGCCCTTCCCTCCCTGCCTCTTCCGTGGATTGGTTGGCTGACAAAAGGACTTGATGTACATATTCCCACCTCCTTTACCCTTAAAAGGTGGAGATCGCCCCTGGATTTGCCTCTTCTTTGTGCCTTTGGCCTGGGGTGCATCTCCTCCTTCCCTTCCATGTGCCTTTCTTTGCCTCTGCGGTCTCATTTTCATGTTTTTGCAAATTATATTTTGTTGCTTTCTTACCCACTATTGACCCTAAATAGCAGAAAGGAGAGGTGACCTAGAGAACCTCAGATTCTCTGTTGGGAATTGGTAGAGCCTCTGATTTCAGCCATTCAGCTTTTGCTCAATAGTATATGGTTGGGATTTTGCAAAAATCCTGTCCTGATGAATCTCAAAATATGGGAGGAGTGAGTGGTGTGACTCTTACTCCTTAGTTGCTCAAAATTTACTGTCATCTCTGAAGTGGCTGGAGGGAGGTCGCCTCTGTGCCCTCCCTCCCTGCCTCCCCTGCCCCCCAACTCCCGTACCACCTCCTTTCAGTTTAGTGTTCATTAGTGGGTTGGGGTAGAGGAATCAGCTGCTATGCTGGTTGTTTTTTATTTTTTTGGGTTTTTTTTTTTGTTTGTTTTTAACCCTTCTCCTTTTTTGCCTTTTACTCCTCCCCTTAATCTAAAAGCTCTGTTCAGTGCAACTGGAAATCTTTATCCTTCTCTCTCCCCCTCCCCTTATAAATTGAGGCTATGGGGTAAGAGAAAAGTGCACAACCCACCACCCCCCTTCCCTTCCCGTATACATTAAAATCCCTTATTTACCCTCCCCCCATTTCTTCCCACTCCTTTTCTGGCAAAAAGGAGCCTTTTCCCCGCTTTGACCCTAAGAACATACTGCACAGGGGAAATTGCCCCCATCTGGACCTGGCTCCACTCTTGGTTTCTTTTCTCCTCTTCTGCTCTTTTCCTGGTGCTCTTTTTCTCGGTGGGGTGTGGGTAATAGAACAGCCATGGGCTTTTGGGGACCTTTAACTATTTTTTTTTCTTTTTTGTTTATAAAAACACTAAACATTCAATTCCAGAGAACCAAAAATCCCACCTCCCACCGAACACTACTAAGGGGCATGTCTTCTGCTCCATACCTTTCCTGTTTTTCTTTCTCTCTTGTTAATGCTTTTAAAAACAAATGAGTTTTTTATATAAATAAAGTTTTTAAAGTGTGTATGTGGGGGGTCTGTGTCATTTCTTCACTTCAAGCTGTATCTCTTCCCTCCTTTTCATCTTGGTTACTTCCTTATATGTATCTGGGTCCTTCTTCTCTCCAGAGCAGCCAGAAGGGGGTTATACCAGGATGGAATTACTGTGAGCTCAGTCCCAACTCTTACCAAGCAGCATTCTTTTTAATTACATGTGAGACATTTTTCCTCTTAAGATTCTTAAAAATTAAATGTGGTTAAGTAGAGCACAGGAAACTTATTGCTAACTTAGATGGGAAACTGAAGTATAAGGAATTAATGACTTTCTTAGTCACCAGAATTCTTTTGCAAATTCGATAAAGTGAATGTTGAACAAAGCCCATTGCAATACACAGTCCTTTTGAACATTTAACATTTATGACTAGAAGGTTAGACGCTACCAATTCCAACTGCCCTCCTAATAAGAAAATGTGTAATTAAAAGGCTCGTGTATATAAGTGAATACTGGGCCACAACGTTCCTTTTCAGGCTATCTGTAATCCTTCAGTAAGAAGACGAGGGACAGACCTATAGCTGCTCTTGTGTCCTACCAAATAATATGTGGATGGGTAGCAAACACTTGCTGGGTTGCTAGGGATTGTCTTTCCCGCAGAGGCCACGGATTAAGACCTATGGAAAGAGACTTACTTTTCTGGGGCCCCTATTTCCCATTATATAATTAAACTCAAGAATTTATGTAAAATGCTTGCTGTATGCCCAGTCTTTAGATTAAAAATCTATAGCTTCTGATGATGGTCATGTCTCAATTTTTGTTGAACTAGGTCTTGGGTATAAAAACTTTCTTGGGCTAGTGAGACCAGGAAATCTAAGCATTGTAGCTGGTCCCTTTTAAAGCTTGTTTCTAACAGTTGTAGTTTTAGACTAGAAGGGTGACTCACAGAGCCAAAAAGCTATCAGTTTGCTTTCCAAAAGGGTTTGGTAGCTTCACTTGAGATGGTTTTCTATCTCTGGGAAAAACAGGCTACTGGTGAATAGCCTTTATTTCTGTTATAGTTATTATCCACTGATACTGAGCTATAAACAGAACTTACTGTTCTCCCTCCTCCCTGGGTTGGTCCATTTGTTTCATCTCATTAAATATTTACTGAGCATCTTCTATGTGCTAGGTGTTGCGGATATTAGGGTGAGAGAATGAAACAGATGGACACGTCCTCTTTACAATCCATGTGAACCCTGTGTGATTAAGATCTGTGGTCTTCTATTTATTTTTTTAAGCTCTGCACCCAACATGGGGCTTAAACTCAGGACCCCAAGATCACGTGAAAGCCACTTGCTCCACTGACTGAGTCAGCCAGGCACCCTGATTTATGGCCTTTTCAAAACATTTCTCTGCTCCTACCTAAAATAAGGTGTTAAACAGAATGATCTGTAAATCCCCTATATCTCTTAAGTATCTTGACACCAATTTAGGAATGCTTTGGAAGCCCGTTGCTATCTCCTACTAACACCAACTTTAGGAATCCCATGGATTTTGTCAAGATATGCTAATGATGTTCTTGAACCTTGAGAGCCTGAGTTGTTTCTGGAAGTGGTTATAGATGATGCTCCACCAGTCTTCTATCTCAGTGAGGCTCCCCCCCACCCCCCGCACATGTTTGTGAAATAGCTAGCTGTAATGGGTCCTGCTGAGACCTACTTTCTGACCGCTCAAAGCTATGACCTCACTTGGCCGCTTGTTCTTTCTTGCTGAACTTAAAGTACTTTGTTACAAAGTGGAAATATCTCCCCCAGGAAGAACTAAGGACCAGCCAGCCTTTCTAGATCATTATTTCTCAATTTTGTCTTTCTATCTGAAGTATAAGATAGTAGAGATTCATCTTGGTATTTTCATGGTTAGACAATAGACCAATTAGACCTCACCTTCTGGATCTGAACAAGTACACAAGAATTACCTGGGAACCTTAAAAAATGCAGATGCCTTTGTTCCATTTCCAAAAACTGATTAAAAAAAAAAAAGTGACTCAGGAATCTGAAATCTTGATAAAAGTCACCTAGGTGGGGCACCTGGGTGGCTCAGTGGGTTAAAGCCTCTGCCTTCGGCTCAGGTCATGATCTCAGGGTCCTGGGATCGAGCCACACATTGGGCTTTCTGCTTGGCGGGGAGCCTGTTTCCCGTTCTCTCTCTGTATGCCTCTCTGCCTACTTGTGATCTCTGTCAAATAAATAAAATCTTTAAAAAAAAAAAAAAGTCACCCCGGTTATTCTCATTCCTGTGGTCAGTTAACTGCAACTTGAGACCGTGGTCTAGTTAATGACTTAGTTGAAGGTATTTTTTTTTTTTTTTTAAGATTTTATTTATTTGTCAGAGACAGAGGGAGAGAGAGCAAGCGAGCACAGGCAGAGTGGCAGGCAGAGGCAGAGGGAGAAACAGGCTCCCTGCTGAGCAAGGACCCCCCCGATGTGGGACTTGATCCCAGGACGCTGGGATCATGACCTGAGCCGAAGGCAGCCGCTTAACCAACTGAGCCACCCAGGCGTCCCTTAGTTGAAGGTTTTAGCCTCAAACTGGAATCGGGGATAAGTGGCTCTAACTGCACTGGCACCATTGCTAGTAACATGGTGTGCGTGATGATAATCACAGTATGGGAGAATTCATAAAGAAAACTTGATTTCAAAGTAATGAATTGCTTATAGTTGAATTTGAGATAATAGTGATAGGCTGGTGTATAGGTAGGAAAGACTTCTTACCTTACAAACTGTGTCCTACAGATAATATCTAGGCTGCCAAGAGGTGAAGCTAGTCCTTGATACGGGGCCTGGTAGTACAGAGGGAATCTTCTGGAGTTGCTGACTTTGACGAGCGTGTCACTTCTGGCTACAAAGGGTACCTGGACTGGAGAGCATGTGGCCCCATTGGCCAAAGCCAGGGAGATGTGTCTCGAAACTTAAATCGCTCCTGAAAGGCAGGGTACCTCAAAAAAGCACACACAAAAAAGAAAAAAAAAAACATTGTAGGAGTGAATTTCTTTTACTTTCCTGTTGTCTGACAGTCACTTAAAGCATTAGGTCTTAAGACGACCCATATGGAAGTTAGAGGCAGACTTGGATGGAGAGAAAGCTGGAGGAAGTGAGGTAGGGAAAGCATGAAAATAATCATGTCTGTCTGCATTATATCCTGACTTAGTCTTTTCCCCTCTTCATGTGGTCTGAAGTGACCAGGACCAGCTATCCACAAATGGACGAGTCAAGAGCTTTACACTTGTCAGTATACATCGTAAGAGCTATAAACATTATTGTAAGTGTGGGGTTTGATTTTTAGCCGAAGAAAAAGTGCTACGTTTCTCTCCATATACATCTCTTTGTTGAAAAGGACAGGTTCTTCTATTGAGGATGCAGAAGAGAATACTATCTTGCTGTCTTTCCGCAGATACTCTAGTGTTAATGGGCACAGTCTGAATGCCCTAAAGGTGGTTGTCCCTGAGGAAAAGAAAATCCGGATTATTTATGGTGAAGTTGTGTGAGGCACTTACTTGGCTCTTGTCTTGACACCTTTTTCCCTCCACCTTTAAGGCAAGGCAAGGTTAGCATTGGTCTTTTGTGAACTTTGGGCTCTCGGTCTTCTTACAACCTACCCTTCTCAGAATCAAGGGTGGGCAGAGTATTGTGCCTATAGCTGGGACTAGTTCAGGCTTCTGTTGGCATTTTGGGTAGATTAGATCATCTGAAATGTCATTTCAGCAGAAACAAGCAAGATGCTGGGTAAATATATTTATAAATAATACTTACGAACACATTGACGAACAAACATAAAAATAAGTAATCTAAAGATCTTCAAAATGAAGTGAAAACTGGAATCCTAAGAAGTAAGCAATTGCTAAAAGCTAGCTTTTACCCAGAGTTTTTGCCAAACTCAGCAGACTTTAAGCATCTATTTTAGTGACTATACTGGGTATGGAAAACAGGAAATGAGTTTTGCAGGTGACTCTAGGTAAAGCTGGAATACCTTCAGTGTCAAGGTGAATAAGAAATGAACTCTATAGAGGGGAGTAGCAAGGAACACTTGTTTCACATGGTGCTAGACAGAAGGAAGAAGTACAGTATCTTCCCTGAGAATTCATAACCACAAGATGGCCCTCTGTGGGTTTTCAGTACAAATTTTTGTGCACTGTCTGGTCCCAAAAATTGTAAGTGGGGAATTTAAAGTGGTACTTAGTTGGTCATGCCTCCAGGGGATTTTCAGAAGCAAATGCAGTCTTGGTAATGGTTCAGTTCCCACAGAGAGAATCCTAAGGCAGATGAGCAGTCCTGCTCCAGAATGATGATGCACAGAGATAAGGCCCCATAAATGAAAAAGATGGACAGACACAGAGCCAATCCTTAAATACTTCAGATGTTGGCATTTTCACACAGATTGTAATGAGATAACGTTTTGATTATAAACTAAAACAAGTTTGAAAGTAAGAGAGAATTGCAATCAGATTTGAAAAAAGCCATTTTCAATTAGGAGAAAGAGTTGAATTAAAAACTTAGATGAAACAGGTTGGAGAAGTTGAAGGGCTACAAGTGAAATGGAAGATAGTTCTCAACAAATTATCCAGAATGAATTCCACAGAAGAAGAAAGAGAAGGAAGAATGGAAAATAGCAACAATGTCGAGGTTGGGACAAGAGAATAAGATTTCATGTACGTTATCTGAAGCTCCAGGAGGAAATTATAGGAAGAGGCAATACCCAAAGATAGGGATGGCAGATAAATTGTCAGATTTGGTGAAAGGCACCAGACCTCAGATTTAGGAATCCCAATGAATTCCAAACAAGATAAAAAAGCAACTCATTTCTAGAGACAGGGTGAGATGCAGAAAACTTAAAATCTTGAGCAGCTTGAGCAAAAACACAAACTGCCTGTGGAAAACAGCCCAGATGGGTAACATCTCAGCATTAACAATGAAAGCCAGAAACGTGGAACCATTCATCCTATTGAGAACAAAACTGTTATCATGGAAATTGACACTTAGCAGAACTTAAAGGGGGCTAACAATATTTTTAGACCAAGGCAAGGTTTGTCTCAGAAAAGGTAAAATCTACAGGATGCTCTTGAGGCAGAAGGAAAATGATCTCAAGTGCAAACCAGATTCAAGAAAGGACACTAAACAAAGACTGGTAAATGTTGGTAAAAGTAAGAAAGCATTAACTTAGAGCAATATGTAATTTGTGAGAGGGATATGGACTGGAATGAAATACTGGACAATAGCATGTCAGTTGGGATGATGACAGTGCTAATTTAATCTTATATTCAGGGGTAAAAGATACTAACGTAAGGCTTGTGTGGAACTATGCATGTTAGCTAAATAGCTGAAGAACAGACAGCATATAAGTTTCAAACCATTCTTTTTTTTTTTTTTTTTTCAAAGATTTTATTTATTTGACAGGGAACACAAGCAGGAGGAGTGGGAGAGGGAGAAGCAGGCTCCCCGCTGAGCAGGGAGCCCCAGTGCGTGCTTTGATCCCAGGACCCTGAGATCATGACCTGAGAGGAAGGCAAGACACTTAACTGAGCCACCCAGTCACCCAAGTTCCAAACCATTCTTAGGAGGTAAAGAGCCTACCGCTATTTCATAGCCCTGGGGCAAAGTGTGTGGTCAACGAAGTAGACGTGTGCAGGGAAAGAGCAGTGAGTGAAGTGTAAGAAGGGGGAAAGAGAAGAGTCAAGTGATTTCCATCAAAGTGAAGTTTTAAATGAAATTTTAAATGAAGATTTTTTGCTGGCTGGCATGTGAGTTGGTCAGCCTGACTAAATAAAGACAGAAGGTCAAGACAGAATATTTTCATATTTTGTTGACTTAGTTGCTGATCCCTTGATATAGTCTTATTTGCCTGAGTGGCCTCACCATATCCTGATAGGGCTTGATTCAGAGTAGGGCTGAGCTAAGGCTGGAAGCTGTCTCTCTGACATGAGGGAGATGTACATTTTGGGAGATGAACCAGAACTATTGGTTCTAGGTTAGAAGAGTTCAAGGGGGAGCACTGGGCTCTTTTTTTTTTTTTTTTTTTTTTTTTTGAGATTTTATTTTTTTGAGAGAGTATGAGGGGGGTGAGAGGGTCAGAGGGAAGGGAAGAAGTAGGCTCCCCACTGAGCAGAGAGCCTGACATGGGGCTTGATCCCAGGACCCTAGATCATGACCTGAGCCAAAGGCATGCTTAACCAACTGAACCATCCAGGCATGCCACACTGGGCTCTTTTAGCTCAGCTCTGGGTCTTGAGTCATTTCCTGGGCTCTAAGAGGGACTTAGGACTCAGGGATGTCGTTTCAAATTTTGGGTTGTTAATAGATATCTGTTACACACATTTGTAATATGCATTCCTTTCTCTTTTAAAGCATGTGCACCTGCAATGGAATGCATAGATTTTCCATGAGACCAGTATGTGCTAATGTCTTATTCAAGTGCCTGTTGCTTTACTCCATTATTTATTTTCTCTTTGTTGGGGTTTCATTCTGAAATCTAGCTCATGGGTTTTTGAGATGATTCAGAATGATAATACATATAAAAGAACTCCACACTAAACTCAGGCTCTGGAACCAGACTGCCTGAGTTCAAGTCCTTATTCTGCTACTTAGCTGTGAGACTTTGGGCAAATTTCTTAAGCTTTTGGTGCCTTTCATCATAGGTAACATGGGAATAATAATACCAATAGGGTAACTATGAAGATTAAATGAGATGGTGCAGTTGCACTTAGAACAGTGTGGGCACGTAGGCTGTTAACCGTATTGTCAGTCTATCAACCACCAGGTACCTCTCTCCTACATATATGTATGTATAATCTATGTTTAGCTGTGTGTGTGCTCTGCCCAGTATCTGTGTGATTTCAAGGGCAACCCAGATAAGAAGCAAGTGGTGCACATGTCTAGCCTCTGGTTGAGTCAGAGCTAGTGGTAGGTGGTTGCTCCTTGGGTACTTAGGACTCTTCCGTCCCAGCCCCATTCTAGATGTGAGGACGTTTAGGAATGAACCTTGCAGAATTCACTCAGAATCTGCTGAGAGACTGCTCTGCCACAGGCCCAGGTGGATATGTCCCTTAAAGCTGACAGTGCTTGTGACATGTAGATGTCTCTGAACCAGAGATACCGTGGTTTTTCCATTACGTCTGAAGCCTTGAGATGTGCTTTTCTTACAGAACCCATGAGATATACCAAGAGATTTAAGGGAAGGAATGAATAAAAAGCTACATGTGTGTGGAGGGAGGGGTGAGATCGGTGACGGGGATCAGAGTGGACTCGTGATGAGCGCTGGGTGACGTATGGAAGTGCGGAGTCAGTATGTTGTACCCCTGCAACTAACAGGACACTATGTTAACTAACTAGAATTAGAAAAAGAAGATTCAAGCAGTGTAGGCATTCAGAAGAGTTAGTGCAGTAACTAGATGGATGTCAGTGCTTTTATCTAGGTGTTTTGGTATATTTTTTTACTGTTACTTTCCAAGGCAAAGATTTTATGAAATTAAAATGAATAATGAAGTTTAATCAGAAAAAAGCGACACGTAGTTGCTATACGCTAGGCCCTAGGCTGATGATAGAGATGTTGCAGTGACCACACACCCTTGTCCTCAAGACACTTGTGGCAAACTACCCGAGGCAGAGTTTTCAGCAGTGAAGTGAAAACTAGCTATAGAGAGTAGTATAAGAGCCAAAGGACAAGATGGCCAGTTACAAGGAACTGCAAGATTTCTAGGCAAGAGATGCTGGCTTAGACTAGACCATAGTGTAGAGACAAAAGTTTATCAATTTTAGGTTTGTTCAGCAGTGATAGTAATAATAGCTGATATTTAGTGCTTATTATTTCTGAGACATTGAATTCTTTGAGTATATTGACATCCAGTCTTCATATCAACCCTGTAATAAGGGAAACGACATGAATATATAGTAATAGCAAATATTTGGGACCAACCTTTGTGCTAAAGGCTTCATGTGCATCAGTCTTTAATATTTACTACAACTCTCATTATCCCTGTGGAGCAGTTAAATAGCTTGCCTTTGGTTACACTCAGTGGCAAAAGTCAGACTTCAGCCAGATTTGTTGGATTCTAAATCCCTTGTTTTTTGTCTGCTTTTTTATTGAGATAGAGTTGACACATAACATTAGTTTCAGATGTACAATATCACGATTTGATATCTGTATATATCGTGAAATGATCATCACAATAAGTCTAGTTAATTCCCATCACCATGCATAGTTATAAATTTTTTTTTCTTGTAATGAGGACTTGTAACACCATCTTAGCAACTTTCAAATATGCAATACAGAATTATTTTCAATGTACAGGTTAACCTGTAGGTCAGATTTTAAGCCATGGGAGTGTCTAAGCTATGGATCAAGGAATGTTCATGTGAGAAGAGCAGAGGGTTTAGATGCCAACCCTGGTGTCACATCAATATTTAGGAAGGGAAGGGAGATCCTGAAAAAAAGGGCTAAAAGGTGATCTGGAGAGTCTGTTTCCTAGAATGTTTGATGTCACTAGGGGGCTTGAAACTAGAGAACTGTTTGGCTTAGGAACACTTCTCTTTTAAAAGAAGCCTGCAGGGTGCCTGCATGGCTCAGTCTGTTGTGCATCTGTCTCTTGATTTGGACTCAGGTCAAGATCTCAGAGGTGTGAGATGGAGCCCCATTGGGCTCTGTGCCCAGTGGGGAGTCTGCTTGAGGATTCTCCCTCTGCCCCTCCCCCTGCACTCTCTCTCTCAAATAAATAAATAAATCTTAAAAAAAAAAAAACAAAAAAACAACAACCTGCATGGCTTCCCGGTGTGAAGAGAAGTAACTCAAGCCAACAGTAGGGTTTGCTTTGATCTTTCATCTTTGGATGATGTGTTTGTTTTTCTTCTAATCTTCCTTTATTTGTTTGGAACTTGGTCTGAGGTGTGGGGTCTGGCGTCTTGGAACCCTAGAGGGCATGGATTCAGTCTTTTAGCTCTTCCTCCCTTTAAGTTTCAGTATCCTGAAGGACGATTATCAGTTGGACAAAATGGACAAAAGCTCAGGTTCTTCCTACTTTCATCCATGTAGCTGATTGTCCTGTCTTATCTCTACTCCTCTCTTGCCCCTTGATCCCTCTCTTTCTTTGATTTCCTCTTCATTTCTCTTCCACTGTATCTCTGGTTGCTGCTACTCCAGACCTGTACTCCCTGGTAGCCTGTCAAGAATCACAAATCTCTAGTTCTCTGCCAGTGCCCTGCTCAGCATAGCCCGTAGAGCAGAGCCATCTTCCATCCTGTGGCTAACAGAAGGAAGGCACTTCATGGGAGGTACCCCCTGGAGCAAAGTCTTCCTTGCAGAGCAGAGATTCCCAGCTCACTCCAGATAGGGATCCTCGAGGAACAGCAGGATGTGACCTGGAAATGCATGTCCATCCAGCTACTCTTTCCATCCAGGACCCTTACCCTGTGGCTCCGTCTGATTTCAGCAGACTTCCTGCCACATCACCCCATGCTTTCAAGGGTCAGTTGGGTCCAGTGCAGGCTGGAGACTTGTCCTCCCAGAGCAGTTCTCCCCCTATGAGTAGAAGTAAAACACCAAGCACAGAGCATAGCGGGTGCTGGATATATGAGTGCATGGTAGCCGCCTGTGATGGAAGAGATAATGATTGGGTGCCCTCTGCTGGCAGAGCCTATCACCACCAGGCATCTCCACCTCTACAAGAGGGCATGCGCATTCATCTGTGTACCTTAACCCCCCACCCCCACCCCATTCTGCCTCATAGGTTGATCTTTTTTTCCTTTTAAACTTTGGTTTAAGTGATAAAAGCTTATATAGCTTTCGTCTTCCCAAAATTTAATACAAAAGATTACTGAGCTAAAATTCTTCATTCCCTTTTATGTCACTCCTCAGGAATGACTACTGACAATTGGTGCGTATTCTTCCAGATGTCTTTCTGTATGTGGTTATACAATATATGCTTCTTTCTAATGGAATTAACGTATGTATGCTATAATCTGTTCTGTAATTTTGTTTTACCATAAAAATATGTCATGGACATCTTTCTATTACATCTAGGTCTCCCTTGCTTTCCTGCCCAGTTTACTTCTGTAAGTCTGCCACAATGTTATGTTAGACCCTGGCACATTCATGCTTCTGGGCTAACATGGAGCTCAACAGCCCAGTCCTTCAGGAGATTGGTCCCTCTCAGTGGTTCAACCTACCAACCTCACCCCACCTCCTCAGAGGATTTGGAAATAAGCTTCCTACTGCTCTGTGCCCCTGGGCGGAGATACTAAGCATCATACCCTCTCCATCCCTCAGAACACATGGAGGGTTTTGACTTTTTTGTTTCCATTTCCTTTGAAGACAGGAGTTGCCTGACATCTCCAGGCAGGATGTGAGTGCGAGACAGGAAGTGGGATGTAGTTGTCTCTGAGTCCTGGCTAGCCATTTGAAGGCTGCAGCCTGCTTCTGACTTCCTACTGGTGGAATTCCTAGGACCTTGGGCCCACTTGATTCTTACTATGTCTTTATACTTTTGAGGAGACAGGCTTCTAGCTCTCCTCTTTCAGCCTGGTTAATAATGTCTGACTGCGGGCACTTGGTCACTCGGCTCTGAGTTCATCTTTACTTCTTGTAGAGTGTCTCGAATTCTGATAACTCTCATTCCAGTGATGCGTACCTCATTGCCAGTCAGTTGCTTTGTAACTTTCATTCTATATAACGTCACTTAAATGATAATTTTCTAAACTGAAATCCTGACTCCATTAGTATTTCATTCATCCTGCGAACATTTGTTCAGTAACTATTTTATAACCAAAAGCTGTTCCTGTCTTTGAGGAATTCCAGTCCTAGGGATGGAGGCATTAAATTTGAGTTAACGAGATAAACATTATTATAAAGATGACTTGCCAGCATTGTAAGAGGGGTAAACTGCTTGGAAGGAGGGCAAGGCTTCACTGCAGTGGTAATTTAGGTTGGTTTCAAAGGATATCTAGGATTCCACCAATTGGAGAAGGTATGAAGTCATGCAGGTCAGCTGGAATAATGTGCAAAAGTACAGAAGTGTAAAAGGAATAGGGTTCACTGGATATCTTAGGCGAGGGAAAGTTCCTCTTTATGGGAACATTTCATCTAATAAATGACAAGAGTGATCAAAGTACAATATCATCACATTGCAATCCTTTATAAGTAGATCTTGGGCACTGAGCATCAACAGCTGCTAACATCACAGAGAGCCACTCCTACACCATCTGCAGAGTGGTTCTGGAAAAAAAAAATCCTGAATCTGATCAAATCCCAAATTTGTAAGAAATACAGAGGATGGAGGAAATGTTAAATTATACCGCGGGGATGCAATTAGCAAAATGGGGGAATGACAGAACAAGTGACCCAATTTATAATGATATCATTATAAAATGATATAATGATTTAATGAGGACAAAAGATGAAATGATACCTACAGATGAAAGTCACTGATTCATCTCAATACGTGAGTCTTATTTGGATCCTGATATAAGGGTGATATTTTATGACATAATAAGAAATTTGAACACTGGACACTTGATATTACCAAGGGATTATTACTATTTTTTAGATGTGGCTGTGGTACTGTGCGTTATAATTAATTTCTTGTCACTTTGAGCAATGTGATGAAATTTTAATGGAGGAAATGTTATGAGGAATTTGCTTCTAGTAGTATGAGGCAAAAGTAGAGGGGGAGGTATAAATGAAGACTGTCTGTGAGGTGATAACCACTGGAGCTGGGCTATGGGTGTATGGAAGTTTATTATAATATTTTATTTGATTTTTTAAAAAGATTTTATTTATTTATTTGACAGAGTTCACAAGTAGGCAGAGAGGCAGGCAGAGAGAGAGAGGAGGAAACAGGCTCCCTGCTGAACAGACAGCCCGATGTGGGGCTTGATCCCAGGACCCTGGGATCATGACCTGAGCCAAAGGCAGAGGCTTTAACCCACTGAGCCACCCAGGCGCCCCTTCTATTTGATTTTTATATTTATTTGTAATTCCCCATAATAAGGTGTTGGATTTTTTTAAGATTTTATTTATTTAGGGGCACCTGGGTGGCTCAGTGGATTAAAGCCTCTGCCTTCTGCTCGGGTCATGATCTCAGGGTCCTGGGATCGAGCCCCGCATTGGGCTCTCTGCTTGGCGAGGAGCCTGCTCCCCCCCACCCCTGCCTCTCTGCCTACTTGTGATCTCTGTCTGTCAAATAAATAAATAAAATCTTTTTAAAAAAAGATTTTTAAAAAAAGAGAGAGGAGGAAGCAGGCTCCCTGCTCAGCAGAGAGCCCCATGCGGGGCTTAATCCCAGGACCCTGGGATCATGACCTGAGCTAAAGGCAGAGGCTTTAACCCACTGAGCCACCCAGGCGTCCCTGTTTGTTTTTAAATGGTGATCATTAATTTGGGAGCTAATTGTTCAAGGTAGCCAAGACACAGGGCCATGTAGATAACTGCAAGAAATAGGACTACCAAGTGGATGGTGGTGGCAGCAGTGATGCTTGCATTATGAAGCTCTTTTCCTGTCCTGTGTGGGCAAATGGGTTCAAACCACCATGGAGACCTAGGGTTCTGTGGTGATGCCTCCTGAGCAGCCACAAGGATGGGAGAGGGGCTGAACAGAAGACACGCCAGTTCCCCTACACATTTTAACAGCTTCGCTTCTAACTGCTTTATTAAATTGGGCTTCCGGGTATTATTTCAAAACAAGATTCTGCAGCATTAAAAGTTTTCTCTAACCACTGGGGGAACAACTGAATATTTTAAAGGCTATCACTTGAGCTGTAGTGCAGATTGGAGATAGGGATATTAGCTATGAGACTATTATGATGTCACAAATAAATGAGAAATTTGTTTTGAGAGGAATTTAGCTAATGAAGATTTAGTCCAGGAAGTAAAAATATCCTGTGATAGTATGTGCAGCCCTCAGAAGGACAACAACGAGCATGAGGAAATAATGCTCACTCTTCTGACAGCAAAGTCAGTCTCTCTGAGCACTTGCTTGAGGATGGGCAGCACCCCAGCTCCCCCTCCTAACCCCTTCTTGTCTGAGCACCAGGAGAGCTCCCTTCCTCCTGGCTGCAGTCTCAGCCTCACTGATGTGAGTCTCTAGCCTGGTCCTCCTGTGTACCATGACTGATAGTGTAGGGAGGTAAGGAATGACACCAGGTGCTTGGGCTCATGGTGACCTCTTCTGTCTTTGATGCCCCTGTCTCAGCTACAGTTGCTTCAGATATGCCCCCACCACATTCACCTGACTATATTCTAGCTTAGTGTAGCAGTTTTAACTCCAGACCTTAAGATATAACAATGAACTCACTTTTCTTCCCTTATCTCCATAACCCAGGGATCTCTCTTCCTAGGAGTATCCATTGATCTTCCCTCTTGTTTGTCTCCCTTGGAGCTAATATCTCCCTGATTCCAGTGCCTTTAAGCCACATACCCACACACCAAATTGCCTATGGCTAATACAAATAAGTGTTCCAAACCTGTAGGGGAAAATAGCTAAGTTACATCCCTCAGGGGCCTCCAGCCATTGGCTTTCACAGTTTCGGATAGTTTGGCTTTGTGGCCTGTTTTTTTTTTTCTTCCCCGTTTTTGTATTTCAAACTTTGTCCTTGCCCCTCAGACTTGATGCTTGAATGAAGCCTCTTTAGTTGTGTTTGTGCTCATCAGGATGGTTCTTAGCCTTCTAGAATTATAGAACTCCTTGAGAATCTGAGAGTTATGGACCTTCTCTAGAAAAGTGTGCACACAGCATTTTGCTTATAATTTCAGAGTCTACATTTTTAAAACTGTGCTCAGTGGATCAGGAAGCCTATTGGTGGCGGTGGTAAGGACTGCTTGATAAACACACAGTGTTCTTGGATCTGCCCCAGACATATTAACTCAGAATTTCTGGAAGTAGAGCCTAGGAACCAGCAATTCAAACAGTATCCCTGGTGATTCTTAAGTATGCTACAATTTGAGAAAGGTCTATTTCATCTCTGCCAGCCACTTAATGGTGGCTACAGGGGTTCAAACTCTGCAGTCTGGGTCCTCCTTCAAAGAAAACAGCTACAGTTGACCCTTGAATAATGCTGGGGTTAAGGGAAGTCAAAAATCCACATGTAACTTTTGACTCCCCGAAACTGAACTACTAGCAGCCTACTGCTGAAACTGTATTACTAATATAAACAGTCAATTAACACATATTTTGTATGGTATATGCATTATATCCTGAATTCTTACAATAAAGTAAGCCAGGGAAAAGACAGTGTTATTAAGCATATCATAAGGAAGAGAAAACTCATTTCCACTGTTGTATTAAGAAAAATCCACACCTAAGTGGACCCATGGAGTTCAAACCCATGTCGTTCAAGAGTCAGCCGTGCTCTCCTCCAGGGCTGCAGTAAAACCACTGCTAGGAGAAGCTTTCGAGTCAGACAGTGGGGCTGGGTCTCTTTCATTTTCAGGCATAGCTCTGGATTTGGAGAGCCACATTTCCTTCTTTCCTCTTATCCATCTTCCATCAATTCTTTCTGTGCTCACCTTCCCCAATCCAGAGTGCAAGCTCCGTCTGCAGATGCAGATTCCCACCCAAGGCAAGATGTCCCATGCTTTTGCGCGTTTGCCTCATGTCGGGCGTGTTATTCCTGTGGGTAGCCAGCGGTTCAGTGTGAGAGGGCCTGGGCCGTGGGATAGAGGGATACAGGAAACCGACTTAAAGAGTTAAGCCTAGTGCTTGCTGGCTGGCCCAGCTATATGCTACCAGTTTGAAACTGATGACAAGAGTAGGGTTATTCATTGGGTAGCTTCCTTGTAACTGATTCTTTTTACTGCTATTAAAGTACAAAACAAAACCAAAAAATCCCTTTAAACATAATTGAAAGTAATTTAGAAAGTGCAAAAAGTTTCTTACAAAAGGCAGAGGTAAATCCATTGTACTCTTAGGCCCTGCCACCCTGAGGCAACCACTATTAACATTTTGGCACCCTTCCATCAAGTATTTTTCTATTTTTAAAAAAACTTAATAGAGCTTCTACAATATAAACAGCTGCTTCTCTTGTCTAACATTGTTTTATAACATTTCCCAGCTAATTCTTTAAGACCATAATAATATTTTTTCAAGGCTGCATGATATTTAATCAAGTGGATATACCATTATTTATTTAACTTTTGCTTGGTTGTTGGATACTTAGATGTAATACTTATGTATAGTATTATAATTATGCCATAATAAATATCTCTGTGCCTAAATCTTTGTCATCTGGATTATTTCCCTGGAAGAGGAATTTTTGAGTTAAAAGTACCGAACTATTTTCCAGAAATAGTGGCTTACCATACTTGGAAGTTGCTCTACATGACAAAAACACTTCAGAGGGTGTTCACAGGAGCAAGTATTACCGTGAGGGGGTGGGGTCATTAGGGTTGAGGGGCCAAGATAGTTGGAAGCAACTTCCTTGTCCTCTGAGGAGGAGGGATCTACTTTGTTAATACTGGATCCATAACATTTCAATCCTGCACCACCACCTCCCAGACTTGAGGCTCGTGTAAACATCCTGACAAGAGCTCTGGACTATGACCCCCAACCTAGTTTGCCATTGTTATTCTACACTCTCTGGAGACTTGCCTCTGCTGGTGTTCTTTCTGTGGCTGTCTTTTCCCTCTGGCCCCTCTGCTGGGACTACTGTTGTCTTGTTCCATGGTGTTCCTGTCTTGAATTTGAAGCCCTTGTTGGCCAACTCTGGATCCTCAGCCCTACTAACCAAGAGGCTTTACTCTTTCAATTTCTTGCCCATCCCTCCATTCAGGAACTTGGAATGCATTCCCCAGAGAATGAGCTGGGGAAGCGTCTCACGCAAGTAAAACTCCAGGGTCCTATCTTATCCTAGAGCTCCCGACGTGCATTTGCACATTAGGTCCCCCCCTTTTGCCCACTACACCCTAATTAATAAATGAATACATCTCTAAAATTTCCCAAGGCTAAACCGTTGGAAGTATTGATAGATTAAATTTAGATTATGTTCTGACATAGGTGAAAAACACTTGGGAACTTGTCCTCTTTCTTCCTGTAACCAGTTGCATGACCACAATTTAGTCTGTGTGCTCTGTGTGCCCCAATTCCTCATCTATAAAATGGGTCATTTGGGTATTGTAATATTTAAGTTCCTGTCGGCTCTGATAGTCTATGATCTTAAAAGGAATAGGCTTGCTTTTTTGTTTTTGTTTTTGTTTCTTAAGATTTTATCTATTTACTTGACAGAGACACAGTGAGAGATGGAGCACAAGCAGGGGGAGTGGGAGAGGGAGATGCAGGCTTCCCACTGAGCCGGGAGCCGGATGCAGGGCTCAGTCTCAGGACCCTAGGATCATGACCTGAGCCAAAGGCAGACACCCAATGACGGAGTCACCCAGGTGCCCTAGACTTTTTTTTTTTTTTTTAAGATTTTTATTTATTTGAGAGAGTGTGGGTGTGTGGGATGGGTAGGCATAAGGGGAGGGAGAGAAAGGGGGAAAGAATCTTAAGCGGACTCTGTGCAGAGGGTGGAGCCCAACCCTGAGATCATAACCTGAGCCAAAACCAAGAGTCCCATTCAACTGACTGAGCCACCCAGGTGCCCTGGGAATAGACTCGTTTTTAAAGTTCACTGTATAAACCAGGGACATGGAAGGCTAAGAATAAAGATGAACTTATGGGGTGATGAGTATGTCAATTGTAATTCAAAAATGTTAACCGAACCAACAAAAGTAGGTCCTACTGTACCTAAGAGTATGATAAAGTATCACGAACGAGTGAGGGAAGAAAAGTCAGTGGGTGATGTCGGGATGATGGAGTTAACAGTTAGAAGAAGACTTCTTAGATTTCAGTGTTACACAGAATGATGTTACGACTCTAAAAATTCTCTCTACTCTCCCTATGCATACCTTCCTTCGCCTGAACCCCTGTCAGTAACTGATATTTTTACTGTTTCCATAGTGTTCCCTTTGCCACAATGTCATGTAATTGGAATCATACATTATGTAGCCTTTTGAAATTGATACTTCTCACTTAGCAATATGCATGTAAGTTTCCTTCATGTCTTCTCATGGTTTGATAGCTCTTTTTTAAAAAAAAATTACCAAATAATATTTCATTGTATGGATGTACCAAGTTTGTTTATCCATTTGCCTACTGAAGGATATCTTCATTGCTTCCAAGTTTTAGCAGTTCTGAATAAAGTTGCTAAAAAGATGCTTTGCTTACAAGCTTTGTGTGGACAGAAGTTTCCAAGTCATTTGGGTAAATACTAAAGAGTGTTTTTATTGGATCATACAGTAAAAACTAATGTTTAGTTTTGTAAGAAACAACCAAACTGCCTTCCAAAGTGGCTGTACCATTTTGCATTCCTATCTGTAATATACAAGAATTCATGTTGCCCCACATCCTCACCAGCATTTGGTGTTATCAGTGTTTTGGATTTTAGCTGTTCTAGTAGCTGTGTTGTGGAACTCGTTTTTCGTTATTTTTTTAAGTTGCAATTCCTTAATGATGATGATGTTGAGCAGCTTTTCCTATGTTTATTTGCTATGTTTATGACTTCTTCAGTAAGGTCTCTTACAGATCTTTTGCCAATTTTTAAATTGGGTTGTTTGTTTTCTTATGGTTGAGTTTTAAGAGTTCTCCACATATTTCTGGGGTGCCTGGCTGGCTCAGTCGGTAGAGCATGAGGCACTTGATCTCAGGATTGTGAATTCAAGTCCCATGTTGGGTATAGAGATTACTTGCAAATAAGATCTTAAAAAAAATAAAAATAAAAGAGTTCCCCATATATTTTGGATAACAATCCTTTTTCAGACGCATGTTTTGCAAATATTCTCTTTCAGCCTGTGGCCTGTATGAAAATTCTTTAATTTGCAAACTTTTAAATGATAGAATTGACAAAAAAGGAAAAGATATGTAAAAGTACTCAGACATCTAACAGTTCTCACATAAATAACCAGAATTAAATGAGACATGACAAATGGCAAAAATTTAGCACATATTTAGCACATGGTTAATGTGTTCACCATATAAAAAATGTATATAATAGATGGTCAGACCCCTTGAAAGAATAAATAAAAAAAGGTTTTAGAACTAATAAGTATATGGAAAACTGTTGACTCTTGCTACAAACAAAATAAATGAAAATGAAAATGGTGATAAGGTTCTCGCACATTGGGGGCTTACCAAATTAACCAAAGAATTTTCAATGCTAATGTCTTACTATGTGTTGAAAGGTATTCATACATTGCTGACGTGTCTAAATTTGCTAATAAACTGAGGTCTCTTAAGATGTCAATAATGAAGCGTAGTTGTCAAGAGTGCAAACTTTGGAGTCGTAAAAATTTGATCATAAATCTGACTCTGTCCTTGTCCTTAATATTGGGAAAACAATGCTGCCCATCTTGTGGGGTTGTTGTGAAGTCTGAATGAGGGAGTACCTGTATGACACTTGGAAGAGCAACTAACCCATGCCAGAAGCCTAGTAAACGCTAGTTTTTATTCTTAGTAGTAGTAAATTCGTTGTAAAGTCAGTGATCGCTGGAGGTTATCCTGGTGCTCTTCAGATCCTAGTATGTGGACAGGGAGCAACCCAGAAGGGAAGGGAAATTTCACCAAGGTCTACTGAGTACCAGCTGCATGCCAGAGGCTGTGACAGAAGCCTTTCATATGTTGTCTCACCTAATGACACGACATTCAAGGAGGTTTATACCATTGTCTTTACTGTAGAGACAATAAAATGAAGACTGAAAAGACAGACTTACCCAAGATCTCACAGTAAGTGGCAGAACTGAACTTCCAGCTCATTGACATCTGACGCTGTGCTCTTTCATTCTTCTTCTTCTTATTTTTTTAAGATTTATTTTATTTATTTGAGAGAGAGAGAGCACATATGAGTGGGGGTGAGGGGAAGAACAGAAAGAGAGGGAGAGAGACAATCTCAAGTAGACTCTCCTCTGAGAGCGGAGCCCTGTGCGGGGCTCCATGTTAGGACCCATGAGATTGCGAGATCATGACCTGAGCCGAAACCAAGTGGGGTCACTCAAACAACTGAGCCTCTCAGGCACCCCTCTTTCCTATTTTTAATTAATAGGATATTCAAACAACATAGAGGTTAATAAAATTTCAAAGTTTTTCTTTTTGCCTCTCTACCCCCACTTCTATTTTTATTTTCCACAGAGAAACATCCTCTGTTAAAGAGTTTCATTCAGGGGTGCCTGGGTGGCTCAGTCAGTTTAGCGTCTGCTTTCAGCTCAGGTCCTGATCCCAGGGTCCTGGGATCAAGTCACACCTCGGACTCCTTGCTCAGAGGGGAGCCTGCTTCTCCCCCTGCTTGTCTCGCTTGCTCTCTCTCCCTCTCTCTCCCTCTCTCTCTGACAAATAACTAACTAACTAACTAAATAAATAAAATCCTAAAAAAAATAAGGCTCCATTCAGAGACTTTCCTATATGTTTGTGTGCCTAAAGACAGGTGCCTCTAGGTTTGCACTTTCCTCCCTCCTTCCCTTCATTCCTCTCTTCTTCCCTCCCTCCCTCTCTTCCTTCTTTCCTTCCTTCCCTTAACAGTGATGATTCTGTGTGTATTGTTCTGAAACTTAACAGTATACTTGGGACATCTGCCCAGATCAATCTTTATGCATAGCATTCTATCATATGGCCCCACTAAATTTATTTACTCTTCTTCCTATTGATAGACACTTTGGTTGTTTCCAATTTTCGCTTTTTCAGAAATGTTTCGTTGAATATCCTTTTGACCATCTTTGTACATATGTGAAAGTAGCTCAGTAGTATAGATTTCCAAAATTGGAATTGTTTGATCAAGCAAATCCCCTTATAATATCATGTTGGATTTTGGTCCTGTCTAGATCAGATGGCAGTGATATAAAGCATCTGTGATGTTTACCAGAAAAAGTGTAATGACAACACTAGGCTTATTCTCTCCCACTTCCAAACCAATTCCACCATACTCTGACAACCTGGGCCTATTCCAAAGTCAGAGAAGATGGAGGAGTCCTTTCATGAATTAGGGAGTGATAGGAAGTTATTACTACGTGGCCATCTCCTTTATCCTCTTAGAATGAATGTCACTCAGTTGTTATTTTATTTTTTAAAGAATTTTTTTTTTTTTGAGAGAGAGAGAGAGAGAGAGAGAGAGCATGAGAGGAGAGATGTCAGTAGGAGAAGCAGACTCCCTGCTAAGCAGGGAGCCCGATGCGGGACTCGATTCCAGGATTCCAGGATCATGACTTGAGCCGAAGGCAGTTGCTTAACCAACTGAGCCACCCAGCAATAAATCCAGAATGGATTAAAGACCTAAACATGAGACATGAAACCATGAAAATCCTGGAGGAGAACAAAGGCAGTAGCCTCTTTGACATTGGCCCTAGCAACTTTTTCTAGGTATGTGTCCTGAGGCAAGGGAAAAAAAGCAGAAATAAATTATTGGGATTTCATCAAAATAAAAAGCTTCTGCACAGCAAAGGATGCAATCAATAAAACTAAAAGGCAATTTATGGAATGGGGAAAGATATTTGCAAATGACATCTGATAAAGGGCTAGTATCCAAAATACATAAAAAACTTACCAATTCAACACCCACAAAACAAATAATCTAATTTAAAAACTGGCAAAAAACAGACATTTTTCCAAAGAAGACACACAGATGGCTAACAGATGCATGAAAAGATGCTCAACATCACTCATCGTTAGGGAAATACGAATCAAAACTAAATGAGATATCACCTCATACCTGTTAGAATGGCTAAAATTAACAACTCGGGAAACAACAGATGTTGGCAAGGATGTGGAAAAGGTGAGCCCTCGTGCACTGTCGATGGGAATCAAACTGGTGCAGCCACTCTGGAAAACAGTATGGAGTTCCTCAACAAGTTAAAAATAGAACTACCCTATGACCCAGCAATTGCACTATTAGGTATTTACCTGAAGACTACAAGAACACTGATTCAAAGGGATACATGCACCCCTATGTTTATAGCAGCATTATTTACCATAGCCAAGGTATGGAAGCATCCCAGGTGTCCATTAACTGATGAATGGATAAAGAAAATATGGAATACACACACACACACACACACACACACACACACACAATGGAATATTACTCAGCCATAAAAAGAATGAAATCCTGCCATTTGCAATGGTGTGGATGGAGCTGGAGTGTATTACGCTAAGTGAAATAAGTCAGTCAGAGAAACACAAGTACCATTTGATTTCACTCATATGTGGAATTTAAGAAACAAAACAAATAAGCAAAGGGAAAAAAATAAGAGAGCCTGAGAGAGAGACAAAGCAAGAAACAGACTCTCAACTATAGAGAACAATCTGGTGGTTACCAGAGGGTTATGGGAATGGGATTGGGATTAAGGAGGGCACTTGAGGTGGTGAGTACTGGGTGTCGTATGAAAGTGCTGAATCACTACACTGTATGTTAACTAATTAGAATAAAAAACATAAAAAAAGATCTAATACACAAAGCAAAATTAAATCAAAGGTGTTTGTGAGAACTGAGCAGTAGGAATGGAGATTTGGAAGGAAATGAAATTATATGTAATAATTTATGTAATACTCAAGTAATATATTAGTAATATATGTGATACTACAGCAACACTTCTGACAGATCTTAACTTTTTTATTCCATGCCTTGTGGACTGAGACACCACGTATGACATGGTGTGTTAGAAAACTGTTACATGGAGATTCATTTCTGGAATGTCAGTGTGAGCAGTGTCTAAGAGAAATAGATGAATGCTAGTTAAAAGTAGTAAAGGGAGGGGGTGCCTGGGTGGCTCAGTCAGTTAAGAGTCTGATTCTTGGTTTTGGCTCAGGTCATGATCTTAGAGTCCTAGGATCAAGGCCCCATGTCTGGCTCTGCACTTAGCAGGGCATCTGTTGGAGATCTCTTCCCTCTCTCTCTCTCTCTGCTCTCCCTCTTTCTCTAAAATAAATAAATAGGGTGCCTGGGTGACTCAGATGGTTAAGTGTCTGCCTTCAGCCCAGGTCATGATCCCTGGGTCCTGGGACTGAGTCTGTCATTAGGCTCCCTGCTCAGTGGGGAGACTGCTTCTCCCTCTGCCTCACTCTCTGTCTCTCATGAATAAATAAATAAAATCTTTAAAAAATATAATAAATAAAAATAAAATAAATTAGTCTTTTTAAAAAATTTTATTTTATTTTATTTTTCCAAACAATGAATTCCAAAATTCATTGTTCATGCACCACACCTAGTATTCCATGCAATATGTGCCCTCCTTAATACCCACCACCAGGCTCACCCAACCCCCCACCCCCCTCTCCTCCAAAACCCTCAGTTTGTTTCTCAGAGTCCACAGTCTTTCATGGTTTGTCTCCCCCTCCAATTTCCCCCAATTCACTTATCCTTTCCTTCTCCTAATGTCCTCTGTCTTATTCCTTATGTTCCACAAGTAAGTGAAATCATATGATAACTGACTCTCTCTGCTTGACTTATTTCACTCAGCATAATCTCTTCCAGTCCCATCCATGTTGATACAAAATTGGGTATTCATCCTTTCTGATGGAGGCATAATACTCCATTGTATATATGGACCATAACTTCTTTATCCATTCATCTGTTGAAGGACATCTTGGTTCTTTCCACAGTTTGGCAATTGTGGCCATTGCTGCTATGAACATTGGGGTACAGATGGTCCTTCTTTTCACTACATCTGTATCTTTGGGGTAAATACCCAGTAGTGCAATTGCAAGGTCATAGGGAAGCTCTATTTTGAATTTCTTAAGGAATCTCCACACTGTTTTCCAAAGTGGCTGCACCAACTTGCATTCCCACCAACAGTGTGAGAGGGTTCCCCTTTCTCCACATCCTCTTCAACACTTGTTGTTTACTGTCTTGTTGATTTTAGCCATTCTAACAGGCGTAAGGTGATATCTCAATGTGGTTTTCATTTGAATCTCCCTGATGGCTGATGATGATGAACATTTTTTCATGTGTCTGTTAGCCATTTTTATGTCTTTAAAAAAAAGTAGTAAAGGGAGATTTTACCCAGTACTATTAAAATGATGGGGGGGGGGCTCCCATATAGGACTGAGTTCAATTCCAAATACAATAAGGACAAATGGGCTATAGAGCCAGGAAGCAGAGTGAGGGAGTCAATGGATGGACTATTACTAGGTAAGTCAAGGGTAAGGGGGTTCTTGGTAAACTGACTTAACAGAATAGATAACAGGTCCAACATGGGAAAGGAAGAACTTGATGAGATTATCAATGGTGGTCAGATTGCAAGGGTAGGGAATTGGATTAGCAGGGTTCGTTGCCAAAAATGTTTTCAGCAGGGCAAGGACAGGGCCCAAAGACAATTCCTTTTTGAAGACAGGGCTCAGAAGATCCTCTCTAAAGTTTGGTCAAGGAGCATCTTTGTCAGGAGCTCGCTCCATGGACCCGGTTCGCAGTCAAATAGGCATAACTGGTCAGTATCATAAAAAAGAGTAACCATTTAATGTCTTGCAATGGTTTTTAGGACATACAATAAAGAAATATTTATTCAAAAAAATCTATTTGGTTGGAACAGCAGGTCTATGGCATTTGAACCATGACCTGCTCCCCCCCTTTCCTGTCCCAGCTCAGCCTGAAGGAAACACTACCCCAGGACTCCAGCAACGAATACAATGCTCTCTATTACCGCAACTCCCTATTCAGGGCAGTGATAACTTTTCAGGAGGAGGAGACTCAGACCAACAGCTTGTCCATTCCAGCAGGTACAGCTGAGATGTTAAGGTAGAGGTTCTGTCTCAGGGCTGCATGCTACGAACACAGGGCCCAATTCTAGATTGTTTGAAGACAGAGATAACATGTTGCCAGAAGTAAACTGAGAAGACCAGAGCCTACTCTCCCACCCAACACCTTCCTCTTAAAGCAAGGGTGTACTCTTCACCATCCCTGCCCCAAGTGCAGAAACCTGGCTCTGGGATTTTGCCCAGGGGAAGAGGCAGGCTCTAAAATGGAGAATTCTAAGGTTCTCCCTTCAGAACAGACTATTTGAAACAGAATGTGGTGGAGTTCAAATCTAAGGATGCTCTTTAAAAAACAATGGAGGTTTTGGAAGAAAGCAATTAAGAAAAGGCTGGTAGCTTTATGAGTGATACAAACTAAACTATGGACCAGCCAGTTTAGCAGAGAGAACCAGGGAAAGAATAAACAGAATAAACCTCAAACACTGACCTCAAAAACTACCCCAGCAAAGGAGTACAAATTTAACTGGATTAGACTGTGGAGCAATTTATGTCCCAGGGAATTGTCACAAAGAATAGTACAATAAATTGGTAATTAGTGGAGCCTACGAGCTGGAGGTGATCAAGGAAAGAGAGTGGAAGAGACCCCTGCTAAAATGTACTGTCATCCTAGGATGACTGTGTGCATGCCCAAAACTGCAGCCTCTGAGAGCAACAGCAGAGACTTCACAGTGTGGATGAAGTAGATGTCACTAAAAGAGTCCAGCCAGTTGATAAACAAACAGGCAAACAATAATAACAAACCCTGGAGGAAGAGGGAAGGGGCCGGTATCCAGAGTTGCTATGATATATTATTTGGAGTGTCTAATTTCAACAAAAATTATGTAACAAAGAAATGGGAAAATGTGAACTTATACATAGGATAAAAAGTAAGCAGTAGAAACTGCCTGTGAGGACAGCTGTCAGACTTAACAGAGACTTCCAAGTGGCCATATTCAAAGAACTAAAGGAAATCATGCTCAAAGAAATAAGAGAATATGATGACAATCTGTCACTATGTAGAGAATATAAATAAAGAAATAGTAATTATAAAAAGGAACTAATGGATTTTGTGAAGTTAAAAAGTACAATACCTGAAGTAAAAAAACTCACTGGAGAGGTCTAACAGTAGATTTGAACTGGTAGAAGAAAGAATTAGTGAGCTTGAAGATAGATCAAGAGGTTATTGAGAAAACAAAACAAAATAAAACAAAACCAACAGGAAAAAGAAGAAGAAAAATGAACAGAGCCTTAGGAGAAATCTGGAGTGAATATAATGATATTAGACAAAATAATTTTTATTTTTTTTTCTAAGATTTCATTTATTTGTCAGAGAGGAGAGAGTGAGAACAAGCAGGAGGAGCAGCAGGAAAAGGAAGAATCAGGCTCTCCACTAATCAGGGAGCCCAGTGAGGGACTTGATCCCAGGACACCAGGATCATGACCTGAGCCCAAACCAGATGCTTAACTGACTGAGCCACCCAGGCAACCCAGCAAAAGAGGTTTTAAAACAAAAAATGTAACTAAAGAGGAGAATTTTGTAATGAAAAAAGGACCAACCTGTCAGGAAGATATAACAATAAATATATATACCTAACAACAGAGCCCCAAAATATATGAAGCAAAAACTGACAGAAAATAAAAAAATTTGAGAATCTGAGAATCTGAGAATAACTGTCATAGACTTCAATATTTCTCTTTCAATAGTGGGTAGAATAACTAGGTGGAAGATCAACAGAAAACTAATCCTAACAGATATCTATAGAACACTGCCCAACAGTAGAGAATATAAATTCTTCTCAAGTGTACATAGAGCATTCTCTGGGATAGACAATATACTATATTATAAAACAAACCTCAGTTAATTTAAAAGGACTGAAATTGTTCAATGTTCTCCAACTACAATGACATGAAATTAGAAATCAATAACTGAAAGAAATTTGGGAAATTTGCAAATATATGGAATAAACATATTCCTTAGTAACCAATAGGTCAAAGAAGAAATAACAGGAGAGACTAGAAAATACATTGAAATGAATGAAAATGAAGACACAATATAACAAAATCTATGGGGTGCAGCTAAAGCAGTGCTGAGAGGGAAATTTATAGCTATAATCGCCTGTATTATAAAAGAGGAATGCTCTCTAATCATTATAACTTAACCTTCTACCTTAAAACATTTAAGGAAAAAGAGGAGCACACCAAAATTAAAGCAAGGAAAAAAATAATAATAAAGATTAGAGTGGAAAAGAAAGAGAAAATAGAAAAACTATAGAGGAAAGTCAACAACCTAAATGTTGGTTCCTTGAAAAGATGAACAGAATTGACAAACTTTTTAACTAGCTTGACCAAGAAAAAAAAGAAGCTTCAAATTACTAAAATCAAGAATGAGAGAGGAGACATTATCACTAACTCAGTTAGCAGATGCAGAAAAAAAAAATCATTTGAGAAAATCCAACACACTTTCAGGATAAAAACACTCAACAAATTAGGAATAGAATGGAATTTCCTCAGCCTGATGAAGGGAGCTATGAAAAACCCACAGCTAACATAATACTTTTAATGGTGAAAGATTAAATGATCCGAATTAAGGAAAAAGAAAAGAGTATTTGCTTTCACAACTTTTATTGTACTGGGTTTCTATCCAGGACAATTTGGGAGGGGATGGGAAGGAAGGAATCCAGACTGTAAAGAAGGAAGCAATATGACCCCATATTCCTAATGATTCCACTAAAAACTGTTAGAAGTAGTAAAGGAGTTCAGCAAGTTTGTAAGATATAGAGTGTACAGAAATCGAATGTATTTCTACCACTGAATTGTATACTTTAAGTGAGTGAATTGTATAGTATGATTTATATCTAAATAAAGTTGTTAAAAAATCAATTGTATTTCTATATACTTGCAATGACCATTCCAAAAATGAAGTTAAGAAAATTCCATTTACAGTAGCATCAAAAAGAACAAAATATTTTAGAATAATTTTAACAAAAGGAGTACAGAATTAATACCCCAAAACTACAACGCACTGTTGCAAGAAATAAGAGATCTAGGTAAATTGAAAGATGTCCCATGTTCATGAATAGGAAAGTTTGATATTTTTAAAATGATGATGCTCTCCAAATTGGTCTACAGATTTGATGCAGTCCTTATCAAAATCCAAGCTGGCTTCTGGGAAGATATGGAGAAGCTGATCCTAAAATTCATATGGAAATTCAAGAGACCAAGAATAGCTAAAACACTGTTGAAAAAGAATAGTAAAGTTGGAGGACTCATTATTCTTAATTTCAAAACTTACTACAAATCTACAGTATTCAAAAAAGTATGGGAATAAGCATATAGACCAATGAGTAGACTTGAAAGTCCCAAAATAAACCCATACATTTATGGCCAATTGATTTTTTTATAAGGATGCCAAGATTATTTAATAGAGAACAGTCTCTACAACAAATGGTGTTAAGACACTTGGACATCCACACACAAAAGAATGAAGTTGGACCCTTTCCTCACACCATATACAAAAATGAACTCAAAATGGATTATAGACCTAAATACAAGAGCTTAAACCAAAAAACTGTTCAAAGAAAAATAGAGGTAAATCTTCATGACCTTGGATTTGGTGATGGAGTTTTGGATTTGACACCATAAGTATAAGCAACAAAAGAAAAAAAAATTTCTTAGTTAGCTCAGGCTGCTTTAACAAAATATCATAGTCTGGGTGGTTTAAACAACAGAAATTTACTTCTCAGTTTTGGAGGCTGGAAGCCTGAGATCAGAGTGTCAGTGTTTCTGGTGAGGGCTGTTTCTGGCTTGCAGATGGCTACATTCTCATGATTGTTCTTAGCAGCATTATTCACAATAGGTAAAAGGTGGAAACAATCCAAATATCTATCAACTGTTGAAAAGATTAAAAAAATGTGGTGTATCCATACAATGGAATATTATTCAGCCGTATAAAGAAACAGAATACCTATAAACCTTGAAAACATTATGCTAAGTCAAAGAAGCCAGTCATAAAGACCACAGGATTCCATTTATATGAAATGTCCAGGGCAATGTCTTGAGATAGAAAATAGATTAGTGATCACCAAGGCCTGAAGTGTGGAGGGATTGGAGGGTGGTGGCCAAATGGTGCAGGATTTCTTCTAAGTGTGATAAAGACGTTCCAAAACTGGGGTGCCTGGGTGGCTCAGTCAGTTAGGCATATGTCTTGGGCTCAGGTCATGGTCCCCAGGGTCCTGGAATTGAGCCCCACATTGGGCTCCCTGCTTAGTGAGGAGTCTGCTTCTCTGTCTCTCTCCTCCCCCTCACTCATGCTCTTTCTCTCTCCCAACTAAATAAATAAAATCTTTTAAAAATAAATAAATAAATAAGTAAATAAGTTTATTTATTTATTTATCAGAGAGAGAAAGAGGGAGAGCACACAACAGAAGGAGCAGAAGGCAGAGGGAGAAGCAGGCTCCCCACTCAACTAGGAGCCCAAGGTGGGACTTGATCCTAGGACTCTAGGATCATGACCTGAGCCCAAGGCAGATGCTTAACAGACTGAGCCACCCAGGTGTCCCTAAATAAATAAAATCTTAAAAAAAAAAGTTCCAAAATTAATTGTGGTGATGGTTGTACAACTCCGTGAATAAACTAAAAGTCATTGAATTGTACACTTTTATTTTTTTTTTATTTTTTTTTTTGGTTGTTGACAATCTGAGGAGGGGGGGAGAGAGAGAGAGAGAGAGAGAGAGAGTCGAATTGTACACTTTTAAAAAAAGATTTTATTTATTTATTTGACAGACAGAGATCACAAGTAGGCAGAGAGGCAGGCAGAGAGAGAGGGGGAAGCAGGCTCCCCGCCGAGCAGAGAGCTGGATGCGGGGCTCGGTCCCAGGACCCTGGGATCATGACCTGAGCTGAAGGCAGAGGCTTTAACCCACTGAGCCACCCAGGCATCCGAATTGTACACTTTAAATGGGTGATGTGAAATAATAGAAAAAATATGTATGTTAGTCTCTGCCCCTGGTCCCTGGCATGGGAACCAATACCCTTACAATTTTTCTAAGTGATAAGAGCACTAGGAGCATCTTTTGTTCTAAAATTTGGTTTTTGACCCTGATTCTCCACAAGCGTCCCTAAATCCCTTGGAATTTCCTGGGTCATAACAATGTCTTTTGTTTGAATGGGGTGACTTTTGGTGGGTTCCTGGGTGGGGGCTGGTCATCAGAAAGATCAAGCTATGATTAGAAGCTTGGAATTTTAAGCCCCACTTACCATTCTCCAGAAAGGGGAGAAGGGCTGGAAATCAAATCATGATGAACTTTTCATAAAAATCCTAATAGTATGGGGTTTTCCGGCCTTCAGGGTTGGTGAACACATCTACCTGCTGGGAGGGTGGTCCACCCCAACTCCACTCCTGCACTTGGGACTGCCAGATCTCACCTTATAGAGCTCTTAGTTTGGCTGTTCATCTGTATCCTTTATTTTATTTATTTATTTTTTAAAAGATTTTATTCATTTATTTGACAGACAGAGATCACAAGTAGGCAGAGAGGCAGGCAGAGAGAAAGAGGAGGAAGCAGGCTCCCCGCTGAGCTGATTCTAGGACCCTGGGATCACTACCCGAGCCAAAGACGGAGGCTCTAACCCACTGAGCCACCCAGGTACCCCTCCTTTATTTTTTATAAACAGGTAAACTTAAGTGTTTCCCTGAGTTCTGTGAGCTCTTCTAGCAAATAATCAGATCCAAGCCTGGGTGGACAGATCATGGGACCCCCTGTTTGTGGCCAAGTAGGACAGAAGTTGTGGGTAACTTGGGACCTACTTGGGATTGGTGTTGAACTAAGGCAGAGGTAGTTTTGTGGAACCAAGCTTTCACCTGTGGGGTCCATGCTAACTCTGATTAGTGTTAGAAATGAACTGAATTTTAGGACACCCAGCTGATGTTGCCAGGAATTGCTTGGTGTGGGAAAGATCCCCAAACATCTGGGGTCAGAAGGGTTGTGAGTGTAATGGTGTGAGGTTAAAGGAGAAACACAGGAGCAGAAGGGTGATGTTCCTACTTAGGTGACTTGTAGGGTGGGTGAATTATAGTGCTACAAATACAATTGTTATAATTGTTCATACTTAGAGATGTGAAGGTAGGGAGAGTAATCATTAATTTGCACAGCTGGCTCTTTCCTATATTATATACACACACCTCTAAGCTTCCTTCCTTCACCAAATTGTACTTTTCTATTTCAGCAAATAACCACTCTAAGTTCCCTCATGGTACTGCTGTCTGCCAGCCAATAGCTTCATTTAGGCAGCACTGCCATCTAAATATGGCAATGTTTGTGTAATTACTTGAACTTTTTTTTTGCATACTTGCCCTTATTTATATAGGGATCGTGGAAAATGGGTAAAGTAAGTGCTGATGTTAATGATTTTACAATCGAGACAAAGGAAGATATCATTTGGTAGGCCAAAAACAGTAAATTTGATGCTTATTGAATTTAAGCAAGTCTGTCAACTGTGTTCAATTTATAAAGGAAAACAACACAATTTAAAACACATGTACAAAATGCTTTAAGTAACTTGCCATAGTTTGTGGCTAAATGGTAGGGTACGGTGGTAGAACAAATGTGTAGATCTTGACAATTATGTTCAGTAGAATATTATTTTGAGACACTGATTCTGTTTTTCTGATTATTATTATTATTTTTTACTCAGGGGTCCTTCCCCGTTCAAACTAGACCCCTTGGCAGCCGTGCCTCAGGCTAACGGTGTTGCAGCATAGTGCAGATACCAAAAAAGTCAATCCCTGGCCTTTGAGGTTTAAAATATGTTTTAGAAACCCAAGGCAGAGATAAAACTTTGTGATAAGAAGCTTTTGAACTTCAAAAGCTAGAACCATCAATAACCCAGGGCAGAAACTGAAGCGGCAACCACAGGCATATAAGAATTTGCCATCAGTCCGAGCCAGGTTTTCTAGTGGCTTTCTTTCTCTCAGGGACTAGATAAAAGTTCCCTGGGCCTTGTAAGGAGAAGAAAGAGCAGAAGTAAGTTTAGAGGCTGGTGAATCCCTAGGAAGGAATCCTGTAGCCCAGTCTCTAGAGGTCCTATACCTCCCAAGGTGTAGGAACAATTGAGAAGAAAGGACCATGTGGCTGAAGGCCTGAGAGCTTTCCTTCAGATACAGAGTGGTGGGAGAGTGGGTGATGTCCCCGAGAGGGAAGGAGTAACTGAGTCTAGACAGGCTTTCCTTCACGGACATGGGGTCATCGCCGTGATCATCTTGGTCTGGCAATTGGAGACCAAATGGGAATAAGATGTCTCAGTAAAAGCCGCGAAGACCAAGCCAGACGACCAGGCGACATCCCAGTCTGTCCCATCTGTACTTGCTGATACTCTCTAACCCCTGAGAAAGGGACAGAGTGTGTGTATGGGTGGGTGCTGGGAGGCAGACTCTTAAATTGACCGATAATGCCCAGATTTGACAGAAAGGATGTTTTAGCCATCTGGCAGAGGAGGAGCTCAAAAGAGAATTTGCCAAATTGGCTTGGGGGGAAGGTAGTCACACTTCTTGTACAGGTGAGTTTGGGGCCTTACATAAGCACCTATTCTAAATGGGCTGAGGATGGGCATCAGCGAGCTTTACGGAGGGAACCTCACAGTCCAACAAACTGTTTGCAATGATTTCTTGTGTTACAGGCTTCTTTATCAAGGGAGAGACCAGCAGTGTTTAAATCCTCTCTTTACAAATTATTCATGAGTGTTGAAAAGACATTTCATAGTTATACAATCTCCTACTCTATCGTTTGCACAATTACTATTAGATCTTTCTATCCGACATCAAAGTTAAATTTTCTCTTTACCAAATAACATTTTAAGTAAATCAGATGAACAAGTTAATAGCAGAAAAGTGAACTTAATTGTCAGTATTTAAACTGTAATTTATTTTGAATACTTTAAATATTCACGTATATGGTATACAACATTCAGATATAAAATCAAATTAAGCAATTATGTCATATTTGAGCCTTTATAATTCTTTTTAGGTCTCTGAATTGTATCCCTTCCCTTCCTCCTTTCCTTCCAAGCAAATAAAACATGTGAGTATGAAGTTCAAATTTCAAGCGTTACACTTTCCAAAACGTGTTCCAGGAAAGCATTTCCAGGAAAGGCAAGGATTGTCTGAATGGGAGAATAACTTTCCTGCTCACTCCCCATCCCAGAATATCTAAATAAAAAAAGATCAAGCCACTGAATCTTCCAGTAGTTTATCTATTTTTATTACGGATTTGGCCTACCCAATTGCAGTATGAATTAGAAATGGATAAAAACACTGCAGTCAGTTCATTTACTACCTGAGCCAAAGGCAGGGCATAGTGGAAATAGTGCTGGATTTTGAGTCTACATACCAGGTTATGGTTTCATTTCTTTGTCATTTTATGATATTTGTATTTATATACATTTTAAAGTATTTAGAAACATTATTAAAACTATATGTTTTAAAATGTTATTAAATTGTGAAATATATCATGCATGCAAAAGTGTTATAAAATCTATACTATTTGAAGAACATCACTAAAATATCACTAAACACCCATGTGTGTACCATCCACTTTAGCAATACAGTGTTACAAATATCTTTAATGTGTTTAGGAATCATCAGGGGATCATGTTAAAATGCAGATTCCAATTCAGTCTGTTTGGGGAAGAGTCTGGGATTCTGCATTTCGACCCGGCTCCCAGATAATGCTGATGTCAGTGGTGCACAGGTCACACACTTAGTGGTGTGATCGAAGAAGGCCCCTGCGTGCCTCCCTCAAATGTCACCTGTGGTTTTTCCCCCGTGAGAAGCACTACCCCAAACTTTCTGTCAGTTACACTTTGCTTCATTTTAAATAGTTTTACCATCTGTGAATGCATTTCTAAACATTATGTTTGTTTAGTTTTGTCTGTTTTAAAATTTTATACAAATGGAATAATACTGTGTGCATCCTTCTGTTACTTATTTCTGTCCTTACTTCACCCAAGCTTATATTTTAGAGACACGTTCATGTTGGTACGTGAACCTGGAGTTCACTTGCTCCTGCTGCTGGTTAATTTCTGTTGCATGACTGTACCCTATTGTATTCATCCATTTCTACTGTTACAGACATCTGTGTTCCTTCCGTTTTTTTGCTATGACAAACAATGCTGCTGTGAGCACATTTCGCAATGCAGTATGCAAGAATTTCTCTAGATTACATGCCTACTCATAGAACTGCTGGCTCAACTTGTTTTGTTTAAAGATGTATTTATTTATTTGAAAGAGATGCAAGTGGGGTAGAAGCAGAGGGTGAGAATCCCAAGCAGACGCCCTACTGAGGGGCTCTATCCCACCACCCTGAGATCATGACCTGAGCCGAAATCAAGAAGGGGAAGCTTAACCAAGTGAGCCACCCAGGTGCCCCTGCTGGCTCAACTTTTAAATTTGATGTCTAATTGTGGTCAAAGTGGTTGGTACAATTTACACACAGACATTACTGACATGTCTGATTTTTTAAAGGATTTTGTTTATTTATTTGAGAGAGGGAGAGAGGCTATGGAGAGAAGGCGCAGAAGGAGAGGGAGAAGCAGACTCCTTGCTCAGCGAGGAGCCCAACATGGGGTTCGACCCCAGAACCCTGAGATCATCACCCGAGCTGAAGGCAGACGCTTAACTGATTTAGCCACCCAGGAGCCTCTAGATTGTGTGATTTTCTAATTTTTGCTGTTTTGGATGGTATAAATGTATATGTCGGGATTTTAATTTTCATCTCCTTAGAAAGAAAGGAAGAAAGAAAGAGAAAGGAAGAAAGAAAAGGAAGGGAAGGTAAGACGGAAGGAAGGAAGAAAGAAAGAAAGAAAAGAAAAGAAAGAAAGAAAAGAAATAAAGAAAGAAAGAAAGAAGAAAGAAAGAAAGAAAGAAAGAAAGAAAGAAAGAAAGAAAGAAACCTAACGTTCATTGTTTTATTTAAGGTGACACTAACAGCTTTAATAAACAAACCCTAAATTTCAGTGGCTTAACAAAGTAAGTTAACCAGATTATACATCTGTACATCTGGTTCCTGTGTTCCCATTCGGAAGGCAGTTTTTCTCTACTGATTTAGGAAACCTGTGGCCCTACTATGCCCTAGGGCCATAGAGTCTCCTGCTTCCGCTGGCACAGAGGAAATAAGAGTCAGGAGGTCCCAACATCCACCCACTTCTTTAAAGTGTATGCCTGGAAATGAAATGTCTCTTCTGATCACATTCCTTTGGTGAGACCTGGTCACATGGCCACATCCAGATGGGAGGAGGCCACAGAAGTAGTCCTGGGTTGGGTTGCTACCTGCCAGCAACAACAGGACTTTATGGAAGGGAAGCCACAGTCAGACACGATGTTAATCCATGACCAACACAGGCGGCATTGCCATCCTCTCCTTCCATCCCTACTTAGGCAACGTGATTCCCCTGTTCCTATTGATTCTCCTCTTCCTGCTCATTTTATTTTACTTATTTTAGACTTTATTTATTTATTTGACAGAGAGAGAAATCACAAGTAGGCAGAGAGGCAGGCAGAGAGAGAGGGGGAAGCAGGCTTCCCACTGAGCAGAGAGCCTGATGCTGGGCTTGATCCCAGGATCCTGAGATCATGAAGGCAGAGGCTTAACCCACTGAGCCACCCAGGCTCCCCTTCCTGCTCATTTTAATGTAGATCACGCAGTGCTGAGAAAGAATCAGGGAAGAAGACACATCATTTTCTCACTTCTTGGCTTTTGCCATGCTTTATCCTCTGCTAAGGACCCTCTCCCAGACTAAACTGTGAGCTCGGGGAGAAAAATTGCATACTGTTTTCACAAGAATTTAGAGCTGGATCAAGGAATGTGAATCAGTGCTTCTCAAACCTTTTTTTGTTTTGTTTGTTTTTTTGTCTTAAAATTCTTATTTGTTTTTAAAAATTTCTTTTCTGTGCTTCTCAGACCTTAATATGCACACCAATCCCCTGGGGATCTTGTGAAACTGTGGATTCTGATTTAATAGGCCTGGGGCAGGCCCCCAGATTCTGCATTTCTCAAAAGATCTCCGGTGATGACAGTGCCACTGGTCCAAGAAGAACAGTCGTGTAGAAGCCCATCGTTCATTTACTGACGAGATCTTTATTGAGTGCCTACAGTGTGCCAGACAACAGTAAATGGACTGGGATAATAATTTGCCACTCCTCAGGTTGCAAGTCTATACGTATTTGTTCAACACATATATAGTTAATTAAAACAGGTTTTTTAAAAATTAAAAAAAAAGTTTTTTTAAAAGATTTTATCCATTTATTTGACAGACAGAGATCACAAGTAGGCAGAGAGAGAGGAGGAAGCAGGCTCCCCATTGAGCAGAGAGCCCAACACGGGGCTCGATCCCAGGACCCTGGGATCAGGACCTGAGCTGAAGGCAGAGGCTTTAACCCACTGAGCCACCCAGGCGCCCCTTAAAAAATTTTTTTTAAAAATTTTATTTATTTATTTATTTGAGAGAAAAAGAGAGAGAGAGAGAGAGAGCACACAAGCAAAGAGGGCAGAGGGAGAGGGAAAAGCAGGCTCCCTGCTGAGGAGGGAGCCCAACACGGGGCTCGAACCCAAGACTGTACAATTGCTCCAGTCCAGACCTCAACTGTAGGCAGGTACCAGAAACTCAGTTTATACGTTAAAGTTTATACATTAAAGGGATGTGGAGCATAGGAGGGACTTTAGGAAATACTGGCTTAATAAAAGAAGAGAGAAGTGGAAGAGTTTCACACTCAGTTTCCTGGAAAGGATTGAGTTAGTTCTTTTTAGGATAAAGTGTCAGAATCAAACATGCTCAGTATGAAAGTTTTGGAGACTTTTTGAGAGAAACAGGATGACATTTTCCTCCATTGTGCGCCCACTCTCACACAGCCATCACTCAGACGTCTGTGTGTTCTTTTGGGCCACTCGTTTTGTTACAGGGCTGCGGTTGCCCTCTGGACCTTCCCGCCTGCTGTTGTCCATGTTCTTACATAGTCCTTACATGGGTGATTGTTAGTGGTTACATCAGACTCCCTCTCAGGGAAGAATCCTCTCACCCTTTCTCCCTTTGACCATTTATGCTGTTTCCAACTTTCTGTTTTCAAAAATGGTGTTGTGGGGCGCCTGGGTGGCTCAGTGGGTTAAGCCTCTGCCTTCAGCTCAGGTCATGATCTCAGGGTCCTGGGATTGAGCCCCACAACAGGCTCTTTGCTCCGTGGGGAGCCTACTCCCTGCACCCCCATGCCTGCTTCTCTGCTTACATCTGATCTCTCTCTCTGTCAAATAAATAAATAAAATCTTTTAAAAAAATGGTGTTGTGACAAACCGGTTTGTATAGCAAGATTTTCTGTATTTAGAATAGTTTCCTTTAAGGTAGATCTGAATGAAAAAAAAAAAAAAGGGCTTTTTAAATGACCTCAGGCCAGAAATCTCAGACTGAAGCTGACTCAGCTCAGGTTAGGACTTTGTGAAAGTTTGAGAGCGTGCCTTCCAGTCCAGTGGTCGGCCTTGAATTAGGTCAAGTTTAGCTCCTTCATTTGTGTGATTCTCTAAAACACATATCCTCAACCATATTACATGCATATTTAAAGACGTTTAGGCCAAATGTAATTTTTTTGGAATTGGTCTCCTAAAGCACATTGTCTTATATGATGCTGTAACAGCAGACACACATGCACACATGTGCCCTGGAGAGTTCTGAGGCATGCACATACATCTGTCTAGAAAATAGATGTATGAGGAAAGGTCTTTCTTGAGCCTGAGGCTTTATTTAATGGGGCAGCTCAGCCAATGCACCAATAATAAGAAATGGGACTTCTATTCTGGCCATCTTTCTTTTTGAAATGGGACTAGGAAGAAAGAACTGAGCCCCTCGTAGCTTACTCCCACCTCCTTAAGTCAGTGACAAGACAGAAATGATTCTGCTGCTCCTTGTCCCATGTCTCTTGGAAATTATGTTGAACTGCCAGTAGAGGACTCAGCTCGTGGCTCTGGTGTAGAAGAGATATCCCTGGTTTTGGGGGGGAAATCCCGACACTGAATACTCACTCTCTCACTGTATAGCTTTAGGTAAAAAAATTTTTTAAGATTTTATTTATTTATTAGAGAGAGAGAGAGAGGAAGAGAGAGAGAGAGAGAACACAAGCTGGGGGAGCAGCAGAAGAGGGCAGGGGGGAAGCAGACTTTCCACTGAGCAGGGAGCCCAACGTAGGGCTTGATCTCAGGACCCTGAGATCATGATCTCAGCTGAAGGCAACTGCTTAAGCGACTGAGTCACCCAGGTGCCCTTAGGTAACTTATTTTTACTGAGTCACTTCGTTTGTAAAATGAGATCATCATAACAAGGACTGCCTCACAATATGGGTGCAAACATTCCACACCATAATGGATATGAAGATGCTTTTAAAAATTGAAATTCTCTGTACAAAGAGTGCTATTTGCTGTTCCTTCCCTACTTCTCCCACCTCCTTCAGAACCGGGGCTGCTCTCCATTCAATACACAGTGTGATTTGGAAGAGGCTCTGCCTTCCTCATTCCAACAAATAACCTTGCAGGACTCAGCAGGGAAAGATACTGACCTGGAGCTTCCTTTTCAGTGCATCCTTGACCTCCTTGTTGCGGAAGCTATAGATGAAGGGGTTGAGCATGGGAATTATGATGGTGTAGAACACGGACACTATTTGGCCATTGGTATCATTAGTGGACCCATGAGGCTGGACATAGGTGAAAACCACAGTGCCATAGAAAATGGCAATGGCCAGGAAGTGGGAGGCACAGGTGGAGAGGGCCTTCTCCCGTCCAGCTGCTGAGCGCATCCTCCCAATGGCCACCAAGACCAAGCTGTAGGAGGTGAGGATGACTGCAGCAGGCAGAAGGGTAACCAGAGCAGAGAAGATGTAGAGGACCACTCCTGCTGTGGCTGTGTTGGCACAAGCCAGGCGGAGAAGGGGAGGGATGTCACAGAAGTAGTGTGTTACTTTGTTGGGCCCACAGAAAGGCAGAGCAAAGACATTCCCAGTCTGTATAGCAGAGTTGGCGCCACCGAATGCATAGGAAGCTGCTACCAGCTGGAGACAGGTCTCCTTGGTCATGATCGAACCATAACGGAGGGGTTGGCAGATGGCCACGAAGCGGTCATAAGCCATGGAGGCCAGCAGGAAGCTTTCGGCTGTCACATGCACCACAAAGAAGGTCAATTGGACCACACAGCCCTCGAAAGAGATGGTCTTGTCAGAGGCCAGGAAGTTGGCTAAGAGCTTGGGTGTGACCACAGAAGAGTAACAAATATCAAGAAAAGAGAGGACGCTGAGGAAGAAATACATGGGGCTATGGAGACGGGAGTCCATGAAGATGAGTGCCATCATTCCCAGGTTGCCCGTCACTGTGATGACATAAACGAGCAGGAAGGTTATAAACAGAAGCTCCCGGAGATCTGGATAACTGGAGAATCCCAACAAGATGAACTGGGTGACTGGAGTGTGGTTTCCACTTGCAAGGGCTAGTTCTCCAGGTGTCATCTGCAGAGGTGACAAGTGATGATCACTCAAATGGGAATTACCTGAGCATGTCCACCGCTGTGCATAGGACAATGCGGGAGAGTATAAGCAGGCATAAGGCTTCTTGCACAAGATGCTAATGGGAAGCATGGTGCATAGTGGAAAGGACATGAACGAGGAAGCCCGACATATTCTGATTATGGCACTAACTAGTTTTGTCCCCTTGGATAAGCTGTATTGATGCGCATTAGTTTTCTTGTCATGAAGTGAAGAAAGTATGCCTACTTTTCAGGGTTGCTGCATGGCCCAAATGAAATAAGGAATGTAAAATATCTGAACGTCTGGGGCACAGTAAGTGATCAGTGAGTTATGAGGTCTCTTCCCCAATTTCTAGTGCCTGTATCTATACATACGCTTATGACTGGATTTGACAATTTTTTCATTCATTTAAAAAATCCAGATATAATTAACATTGACCATTTTAGGGACACCTGAGTGGCTCAGTCGGTTAAGCATCTGACTCTCGATTCCAGAACAGGTCATGATTTTGGGGTCCTGGGATTGAACCCCATGTTGGGCTCGGTGCTCAATGGGGAGTCTGCTTGAGATTCTCTCCCTCTGCCCCTGCCTGCCCTGGGTTCTCTCTATCTCTCTAAAACAACAAACAAAAAACCAAACAAATAAATAGCTAGATAGTTAGACAGCTGAATAAATAAATAAATAAATAAATAAATAAAATCTGTAAAAAAATAAACTGTGTGATTCAGTGGCCACACAACCATCCCCACTATTTAACTGCAGAACACTTTTATCACCCAACAAAGAAAACCACGTGGCCATTGGTAGGCGCTCCCCATTCTACCCTTCCCCCAGCTCCTGAAAATCATTAATCTACTTTCTGTCACTTTAGGTTTGCCTGTTCTGAGCATTTCATATACATGGATTCATACAATTAGTGGCTTTTTGTGTCTGGCTCCTTTCACTTAAAGTTTCCAAGGTTTACTCATGGCGTAGCATGTAAGGGTTCTCATTCTGTCTCGTATTTAAACATCCTTCACTGCATCCCCTCTATATAGTAACCATTGTGTCCTCTGAGAATCTATCAAGTTCAATGTTACCCTGAGACCATCAGCTTAGAAATAGTGTTTTAGTGCTTGCTTGACTGTCCTCCAAGATATTTATCTGTAGGAGTATTGGAAATGCCCATAGTCCTTTCCTTCTTCCCCATACTTCCCTCTCTCTTCTGCCCCTCATATCCCACCTCCTTGGTTATCTGGGATACACCCTTAAAATTAGTCCTAGGAAAACCTCACTAATCCCTTCATCCACGTCAAATGGTTTATGTGGAAGACAAGGAGAAAATGTGGTGTCTCCTTGCAGAAGCACATGCAATAGCCTCACCTTTGTTCCCACCTGCTGTAATAGGTAAAGGATAGAGACCAGCTTTCTAGTTCCAGCTCTGTTACCTTCGGCAATTCTCCTCTCTCTGATTCCTCATTGGCAAGTCAAGGTTTGGCATGGAAGATCTCAGAGATCACACTTGGCTGTGACGATGACAATGAGTGAGGGCATCCTCCCTGAACTTGCTGCCTGGGGATGGATCTTTGTGCAAGTGTAGCCCTAGGCAACACAAAAAGAATCCATGTGAATTTGTTCAGAAAAAGGATACTCTATACCTGATAATAACAGACAATTTGAGGAGGGTCTGTCCAACTCAAAAGAGTCTATTTAAGTACCTTGGCCACTCACAGCAGAGATCCCTCGCAAATATTTCATACATAAGGGAGGAAGTTATGAGAAACCTTGTTAACATAAATGAATAGAAGGGAATATGGGGACTTCTCTTATGGTAATGCCATTCAATTCATTGAACTTCTTAGTTAATGCCAAGAATCACATAGTGATGTATCATCAAAAATTATATTTAATGTTGCATCGTCTGTCAATTTGAAAAGATCCTCCCTCTATTCTGTTGAAAGACTTCCATCTGACTTAAAAAGGATTTTATAGGCAGTCATTAAAATCATTTACTTTTCAACACCTATTTACGTAATTACCTCTTTATGTGGTATCCTTGTGTTTTCGTGTGCCGGCAAAATGTCTTATACTAAGAGTCAGGATGGGTTAGAGCCACACATTTCTTTTCAAAAATGAAAGGAGGACAGTTGTGAAGAGGGAGACGAGAAAGGAGTACAGGACTCCCCCCACCCCCATGCATTTCCAAGGACACTGGTTTTATAAAAGAGTAGATATGGACCTTTAGGTTCTGGAAATTAGTTCCCTTTAAAATTGCTTTGTCTATGAATCCCTTGAAAAGTCTTTACTTCAGCCTCAGGGGTACACAACCCTAGTTTGAAGAACATGGCTTTAGAAGCACTGTTCAGTCCTAGGACACTGCCCTCTGCCCTACTGCCCCTCCTTCCTCTCAGGACTGGTCTTGTGATTTTGTGACCCTAGGAGATTTCACTGGAACACTCTGCACCCTTCAGAGACTAACCCTCTGTTTAGTGCAAAGATCAGAATATGCAACCATGTAAGGCTGGTTCCCAGGGATGGGGCAGGATCCCATCATGTGCTTCCGTCTTGGAGTTTAACCTAGCAGGGTCAGCTTCCTGCCCTGTGGTCCACTTCCTCCCCCAAGTGCCCCGTGTATCTTTTATGCTTTGCTCTTCCTTTTCTACCTTTTTAAAGATTTAGTTGTGTCCAGATCTCAATATCCACAAGTCTCTGATCTGCCATGAATCTCTGATAGGATGATAGCTAATCCTCTACACACACACACACACACACGCACGCATGCACATTCACACTCAGTGTTGTTTTTAGGGTGAGATCCTGGATCCTGCTCTCCAGTAAATAAGGTTTCTGTCCTCCTCTCCAAATCCTCCTTTCCCACCATATTTCCATGGTCCAGACTGTGTTCTTTCCTCATCCTTTGCTACTCCCATCCTGTCTTCCAGATGGCCATTCTATTCCTCCAGGGCCACACCCACCAATAATTCTTGATTGTGGCAACCTCAAGTAACAGCCTTACACATGCACCCGTGGGGTCTCAGTGTGCACAGTACCCCTAGGCAGCCTCTGTGAATCCTGCAAAGCCATCCCTCAGCCCTTCTTGTCAGATTTCCCTTACCCGATTGAATCCTTTTTTTGTGTTCCGTTATCATCTAGCAGCTGAATCTCACTCACACAGATGTATTTAGAATTATTTAACGGGACTTCATCAACGTCGCTGTCTTTCTTTCCTCCCACTGGCTTGTTTTGCTTTCCCATCACATTATAACTTCAGAAAGCAGAGGCTATTCTAAGTTTTGTATAAGCGAACAGCAAATATTTGAGCAACCACTGTTATCCAGAACAATTTCTACCATTGCAGTTCAAAAGTATTCAAGCTACTACAGTTGCCCAAAGTATTTAAACAACTACTGTTCAACTAGGGTAAGACATGGCTTCGGCCATTTAGGGTCTTGAAATTTTGCTGAGAGACAGACTCATTCCCATGAAACAAGAGTGAAGTTGGGTGGTGCCCTCTTGCCAGTAAAACCCGCTTGAGTGGTGGAGAAGGCTTCAGAAACAGGAGCATGGGGCTGAGCCTTGCGGGAGGATGGTGAGGCTTGGTACAGGAGATGAGGCAGCACCACAGCCTGGAAGTGGGAATTAAACTCCTTGGTCAACATCTGCCAGGCAAAAGATGCACTGGAAAGAGTCAGAAAACCTGGTAGAGTTACTCAACCTTCTTGAGCCTCAGTTTCCCTAGTTTCTGGGCAGAAAGACAATGGTACCCATGGACTTAGCCCATTCTTGGCAACAGGGTAAGCCCCTGGTATGCGTTAAGTTCCATCCCACTGCCAGTTAGATTATGAGCCCGCCATGGATGGGGAGCTGGAGGAGATTGCTCAGGACGCCTGAGTGCAGTGGGATCTCAGGAATGCTTACGTAGGGGATGGGATGGGTGCAGATTTGGGGATTGAGGAAGGAGAAGTTAACAGCTTTCTGAATCAGCTCTGGTGGAACTCAGTACAATTTCCAATAGGCAAATAACAACCTTAGCCAACAGTGCTCCCAGCCTGGTCTACCTCAAGATGCTCTCAGCCCAGCCACATAGGGAAGACTCTGGGACTCACTTTCACTCCGGCCTGTGTCTTTCAGGTTGTCCTTCATGGGGCTCTTCTTGGAGGGGAGGGGCACACATCTAGACCTGGTGACAAGGCACACAGCATTTGACTGAGCCTTTGGATGCATCCTCGTTCTGCTGGGCTTATAAAGCTAGCTAGCTCCATCCCCTCTGGATCCCAGGTGGCTGCAGGGGCTCAGAGCTCTGGGGAGGTGCTGGAAACATACCCACCCCCATATCCTCTTCAGGGGTCCTGCAAGGTTCAGGCCTTGGGGAAGAAGAGCTGATCCCCTGTAGGTTGTGGTCACTTGCTTTGGTCTTGAGACAGAGGGAGGTTAGGGTTTCCTGGAGGAGTTGGACTTTATGGTTCTTTCATACCAGCAGAAGGACTTCCTGACTCCTCCTTGGAGTCTGAAGTCCAGATAAGAAAAAGTCAGCTTGCCCCTTGGGAGCTTGCAGAAGACTGGGTGACAGCTTATCCCGCTAACCCCACTAAACGACCCAGGGGCTTTTTGCTGGGCCCTAATTCTGGTCAAATGAATCGGTGACACTGAGCTCCACAGAGTGTATGCATCTAGAGCTCAGTGCCTTTCCCTGTTACTTCTGTGTCCCAGCAGCCGAGGGGCATGGAGGGAAGCTGGGGGCACATGGGGTAGGAAGTCTGAGGCTTGACCCTCTCTGTGAAGCTCTCCTGGTTTGGGCTGCCAGGGACTCATTTAAGGAGGCACTGGGGGACTTGTTAACAGAATAGGTAATTTATTTATATTAGCAATTAAAAAAATTCCATTTTCAGAAAGGAAGCTAACTTCTAAGCCTAGGAAATGCCAATGGGCATAAGGAGGAGCCCAGGGGATCGTTAACAATGTTCATCTCCCAGCTGTTGCGTCGTCCCTCCTCTTCCCGACACTTGACAGCTTTGAGGGTGGGGAGGGGCGGCTCCCTCCCGCCCCGCTGTCAGCTGGCTACGCTCTCTGGAGCCCAGTGGGCGCTAGGCAGACGTGTGATGCCTCAGCGCTGCAGGACCCCACGAGAACACCAGGAGCAAAGTAGCGGCATACACGTTAGAAAAAGAGCATATTTGCACATTTTAAAAAAGCACCAGGAGATGATAAGAAATTAGAATTTGCTTAAAAAAAAATCTGGGTAGGTGCATGGGGGAAAAAAAAGGGCATTCTGGAGATCATTGATAAGATCTAATATGAACATCTAATATGAACTGTGGCTCAGGTCATAGTACTGTATGTCTGCAAAATGTCCCAGTTTTGGTAACTGTACTGACTCTGGAAGAGAATGATGTATTCTTTTTTTTTTTTTTTTTAAGATTTTATTTTTTAAGTAATCTCTACCCCCAGCATGGGGCTCAAACTCATGACCCCGAGATCAAGAACCCCACGCTCCCTGGACTGAGCCAGCCTGGCGCCCCGAGAATAATCTATTCTTAGGAGCTATCCAGTGAAGTGTCTGGTGATAAGTGGTTTGGAAAACATGCCATATCTATATGAATATTCTGTGCGTATATATGCACATGTATACGGACATGTAAACTAAAGGTATCTCTGGGTAAAGGATATATGGAGTTTCTGTGTTAGCCTTTTAACTGTAGAAGCATAGTAAATATTTTGTAAACATACACTGTATTAAATCATGTCAAAATCAAAAGGTAAAAAAAAAGTCTGGGTGGGAGGAGGGTGTGTGGGGAGACGAAGCAGGAACTGGCTGTAAGCTGGTCATTGTCCCGACTGGGTGATCGGTACGTGAGAGTTAGCTGGTCATACTATCTGCTTTCTATATATTTGAACTTGTTCATAATAATTTTAAAAGGTATTGAAGCATCACAGAAAAATCAAGATTTTCTTGCAATTCATTATACATAGTTTACAGTTTAAGATTTGTATGTGAGGTGGTACACCCCATAATTCTCAGTGTTTATCTTAAAGGAAACAAAAATTCGAAATTGCTTAGCCAGGGTCATGCACCTAATTAGCTCTAGACTCAAAAGTTTAGCTCAGTGTCTTCTGGGTCCCAGTCTATGAGTCTTGATACAATGCCTTTGTCCTCTTAATCAGGGCCTGGTCAATAATTAGGAATTAGTAAGTGCATAGAACTTTCTATTTTGCCCTATCAAGATACTTCAGTACTTTACTGCTTTACTTTTTGAGGAATTTTTTAAACAAATTGAAAACACGGACATTAATAGCACAAGCACCCATATGTCTACCACTTTGACTTAGTAAATGTACATGTTTTTGCTATATATGCTTCAGATCTTTTTTTTAAATCATGAAAGTAACACACCAAAGATCATTGAAGTCCTCATGTATGCTACCCCAGTCCCATGCCCTTCCCTCCCTAGCGACAACCATTACCATAACTTTGACTTGTAACCTTTATAGTCTATGAAAGCATAATTTTTTAAAAAGATTTTATTTATTTGACAGAGAGAGAGACGGGGAAGTGGGCAGAGGGAGAATCAGGCTTCCTGCGGAGCAGGGACCCTGATGTGGGGCTCGATCCCAGGAAGCTGGGAACAGGACCTGAGCCGAAGGCAGCCGCTTAATGACTGAGTCACCCAGGCGCCCCTGAAAACACAATTTTCAAAAAAAAATTAAAACTGTGACTCATACAAATATAAAAGACAGACATATCAAAGGCTTTATTCTATCAGTAAGAAAAACGCTAAGATATTAAGGCCAGTTCAAAGGGCATTTGCGGGGAAAGGAATTTATAAGCAATAACTTAATAAAAATAATAAAAGAAAATTAATTTAAAAGGAAGTTAGGAGAAGACTGCTACATTAGATACTCAAGTGATTCTTGTCCTAGATGACAATAAACCATAAGCTTGGGGTTATTTTTTCTACAGGACAGATATTGTTTGCATTTCTACCAGACAAAAATCTGTAAGTTAACATGTAACTTCTTTAAGTTTGGAACTTTTAATTAGCAGTAACCATGGGTCAAGGTCATAGGTCAAACCAGGTACATTTCCTAAATAAATCCTTGGGTGGGCCCGTTGAACAATACTCCACTGTAACATCGAAAGGACATTCCACTCACTTTCCCCCATTATTTCCAAGTTTTGGATAATTTTTCTTAGAAAATCTATATTTCTGTATTTTCCTACAGATATGAATCTATAAATAATAATAGTATTTATTGAGCATTGATTTGTGCCAAGCACTGTTTTGGGGTTTTTTTTTTTTTTGAGAGAGAGGGCACAAGCAAGTGCGCATGTGTAAGTGGCGGGAGGGGCAGATGGAGAGGAGAGAGAGGATCTGAAGCAGGCTCCACAGCCCAGAGCTCAGCGTACAACCCTGAGATCATGAAATCAAGAGCTGGATGCTTAGCTGACTGAGTCACCCAGGCATTGCTGTGTCAACCACTCTTCCAAGGGTTTTACCGATACTAAGTCCTTTGTCCCTCAAAGCCATATTAGGTACTGTTATTATTCTCATTTTACAGATGAAGAAACTGAGGCACAGAGGTTAAGGCAGAGCTATGACTCAGCCCCAGGCTGTCTGGGGTCATACTGGACACTATTTTACAATTTGCTGTTTTACCTTCAGTATCATATTTTGGAAAACTCTGCAGGATGATCTGTCGTTACAGTTCATTCCTTTTTTTTTTCCTTAAAGATTTTATTTATTTATTTGACAGACAGAGATTACAAGTAGGTGGAGAGGGAGGCAGTCAGAGCGGAGGAAGCAGGCTCCCTGCTGAGCAGAGAGCCTGATGCGGGGCTGCATCCCAGGACCCTGAGACCATAACCTGAGCCAAAGGTGGAGGCTTTAACCCATTGAGCCACCCAGGCGCCCCAGTTCATTCCTTTTGACTACAGTTTTACTGTTTACTGTTCCAGCCTATTACTCTACAGCAGGTAATTTGCCTGTTCCTGCACTGGTGAACATCTAAGTCGTCCCCAGAGTTTCATTACTATAGTGTGCCATGAATATTTTTGGATATGTCTCTTCGTGCATGTGTGTGAGGGTCTTTCTAAGTCAACTATGTCAAAATGAAATTTCTCTACTTTGGAAGGAGCAGATGGGTCCTTCTGTGATCTTGCCATAGCTTCTAACTGACCCTAAGATAGACACAGATGGAGCTCACAGGAAGCTGGAGCCTCTTCCCCTTTTTCAAAGGGAGAGGGAGAGTGAAAGAGACGCAAAGGTAGAGACAGAGCAGGGATCTGTATCTAAAGGGCCTGAGTCTCAGTGGGGAGAAACAAACACTTTATATGACCCTCTAAAAGGAGCTAGAGCTCCTTCACACCCATTAGGACAACTACTATAAAAAGACCACTGGGATGCTTGGGTGGCTGTTAGTTAAGCATCTGCCTTCGGCTCATGTCATGATCTCTGGGTCCTGGGGTGAGTGCCACATCGGGCTCCCCACTCAGTGGGGAGTCTGCTTCTCCCTCTGCCTATCCCCCTTCCATGCTTGTTCTCTCTCTCTCACTCTAGAGATTAGAATTTCCACATGAGTTTCAAGGGGGTCATAGTTCATCCCATAAAACAAGGACTCAAACAGATGCTTGTGTCCCAAGGCTCCTAACAGTCTTGTTTGCAATACCAAGAAGCTGGAAATAACCCAGATGCCCCCCAACAGGTGAACGGATAAATAAAATGTGGGAGCTATGTACAGTGGGATATTATTCAGCCAGAAAGATGAATGAAATTCTTATACAAGGTACAACATGAATGAACCTTGAAAACTTCATGCTGAGCAAAGTAAGCCAGGCAAAAAAAAGAGCAGATATTGTGTGATCCCACTTGTCTGTGCTACTGAGAATAGGCAAATCCTCAGAGAGAGGGAGTAGAATAGAGGTTGCCGTTGGCCTGGGGGAGGAGGGGAGGGCAGCTATTGTTACGTGAGTACAGAATTTCTGTTTGGGATGATGAAGAAGTTCTGGAAATGGACAGTAGTGATCATTGCACAAAATTCTGAACTCGATGCCACTGAATTATACACTTAAAAATGGTTAAGATGGTAAATTCTATGTTCTGTGTATTTTACCACAATAAAAAAAGGAGATGGAAGGGTAGTAATATATGACTTGCTAGAGAGATAATAACGTATTGTTTGTGAAAACACCTGCTAGGTCACATAGAAGATGCTCAGTAAATGTCAGTTGCTACTTGTTTCTTCCTCTTCTCCCTCATGTCTTCTATCATCTTCTACATCGCCTTCTGACTTGCGTTTATTTCTAAGTTCAGGATCTGTATGGACTGAATTGTGTGCCCCGCCAAATCATATGATGAAGCCCCAATCCCCAGTGTGCCTGTAGTGGGAGACAGTGTCTTTAGGGAAGTAATTAAAGTTAAATGACGTCATGAGGGCGGGGCCCTAATCTGCCAGGACTGGTGTTCTTACAAGAAGAGAAAGAGACGGGATGCCTGGGTGGCTCAGTCAGTTAAGCCTCTGCCTTCAGCTCAGGTCATGATCCCAGAGTCATGGGATCGAGCCCCACATTGGGATCTCTGCTCCTCAGAGAGCCTGCTTCCTTCTCTCTCTCCCTGCCTGCCTCTCTTGCCTACTTGTGATCTCTGTCTGTCAAATAAATAAATAAAATCTTTTTTTAAAAAAAAGAAGAGAAAGAAACACCAGAGATCTCTATCTCCTTGTGCACACAGAGAAGAAGCCTATGAGGAAGTGAGAAGGTGGCTGTCTAAAGACAGGAAGAGAATTCAAACCAGAAACCAACCCTAAAGGCACCTTGATCTTAGACATCTAGCCTCCACAGCTTTGAGAAAATAAATGTTTGTTGTTTAAACCACTGAGTCTGTGACATCTTGTTACGGCATTCCTAGTAGACTAACACAGAGTCTGAGGATATGGTTTTAGGGCTAACTTTCCACTCCCCAGTTAGGCATTACTTTCCAACCAAGTGTCATTTCTAATCCCAGCAGGTGGTTACCTTTCTCAGCTTGGGCTTTTTCACTCTGCTGTCCCTGGGTGAGTATTTAGAAAGTTCAAATTTATCTTCGTGTTAGCCTGAGAGAACAAGAATTAGAAGGAAAATCTGTTATAAAAACAAATTACCTTGTGGGTTTCTGAGACAAATATGAGTTATGTTTAGAATGTCTGTGCAACTGCTCTCTCCCCATGGATACCGATAGCCAAGTGCTGGCTGTAAACGACACAGATACAAATGTAGAAACAGAGGTGCGTATGTAGATCGAGTAGATAGCTCAAATAGCACAGGCTGATAGAAGCCGACTTACAGGGAAGTGAGAGTGGGTGGGAGAGAACAAATGAGAAAGAGCATGGCTCTTGCAATTAAACAGGTTAAGACGATCTGGCTTTTGCAAATTGTATGACATTAGGGGTGCCTGGCTGGCTCAGTGGGTTGAATGTCTGGATCTTGGTTTCAGCTCAGGTCATGATCTCAGGGTCATGGGATCAAGCCCCGTATCAGGCTCTACACGAGGCGCAGAGTCTGCTTGAAAGTCTCTCCCCCTCCTTCTGCCCCTCTTGCCGACTCCTGCTCTCTCTTTCAAATAAAATAAATAAATAAAATATTTTAAAAAGCCAAGCAAATTGTATGACCTTAGTGAAGCCAGCTAACCTGAATTTTTCCCTTTGCAGAATGGGAATAAAGTACTTTTTTTCAAAGTGTGATTGTAGAGATTCACAGGAGGCAATGTTTGCAAAGCATGGATAAACTCTAATTGACTTCCTTTTCTATTTTGCAATAGAATTAATCAAGCAGATGTTTTCTTAGAGACCCATAGAATATAAAATAGAAGAGAGGAAAGATGGATATTTACCAAGGGATAAAGATAGCAGAAAGAGTAAGGACATGTGAGGGGTTGGTAAATTTAGTGAAAGGTGAGGAGGGAATAGAGCTTAATTCTTAATAGAGGCTTAAAAACAGAATTTGCTGAATAAATAGCATTATTAGATGAGTATATTAGGTTTGTCCAGCCACAATTAACAAAAGACTCAAGCACGGCACCTTGGATATTTATTCCTTATTAGGAATATTTGTTAGGATACTTATTCCTTATTTAATAATACATTTGGTGGTAGGCTTTTAAAAAAGTTTTATTTATTTAAGTAATCTCCACACCCCATGTGGGGCTTGAACTCACAACCCCAAGATCAAGAGTCTCAGGCTGTTCTGAATGAACCAGCCAGGCACCCCAGTGGTAGACTTCCTTTTTTTTTTTTTTTTTTAAAGATTTTATTTATTTAATTGAGAGAGAGAGAGATCATGAGCTCGGGGGGAGGGCAGAAGCAGGCTCCTCAGTGAGCAAGGAGCCCTGACGTAGGGATGCGGGGCTCAATCCCAGGACCCTGAGATCATGACCTGAGCTGAAGTCAGATGCTTAACCAACTGAGCCACGCAGGTGCCCCTTATGTCTGTATTTAAACTGCTTTCTTGAAGAAGGAAAAGTGGGAACTTTCTCTTATCCCACCTTGAATATCTTCTCTCTTCATTAGATGTTCAAAACCTACTTACATAAGGATGCCTACTGTTCATTCATGCATGTGTATAAGCATTCATTTATTAATTCATTTAACAGATATCATTTGGATTTAATAGCTATCAATTGAATACCTAGCATGTGCAAGGAACCATACATGGGTCCTTGGTCTTAAGGAAGTCCTTTGTCTGACATAGCCAAAGGAAGAAGAATGGATATCTGATAGGAACCAAGTACAGAGGACTCTTGAAATTCACCAAATTAATACGTGCAGTTTCCTGACCTTGAAGATTCATCAGAGACAAAACTTGCAATTTTGCTGAGATATGAATTCAAATCACCTGCATGGTCCTGCTGGTGTTTGGAGGAGTCAGTTTCCTAGTGAGTGAATTTAGCTGAGTCCAACATTTGCACTCAGAGTGCCTTCGTTGAATATGTACTTTATAAAGAAATTGTATGCTACAGTGACATTTGTGAGATTGGGGATTGAATGAGTTTTCAGAACTGTCACTCAATAATAGAAAAAGTCAAGCTTAGTACCATAGTTTCTTTTTTTCTTTTTTCTTTTTTCAAAAAGATTTTATTTATTTATTTGACACAGAGCGAGAGAGATCACAAGTAGGCAGAGAGGCAGACAGAGAGAGAGGGGGAGGCAGGCTCCCTGCTGAGCAGAGAGCCCGATGTGGGGCTTGATCCCAGGACCCTGAGATCAAGACCTGAGCCGAAGGCAGAGGCTTAACCCACTGAGCCACCCAGGTGCCCCAGTACCATATTTTCTAAGTCAGTCATGATTTTTGCTAACTTTACATGCTACTTGTAATATTTACTTGATATTTAAAAAATACAACTCATGGGGCCCCTGGGTGGCTTAGTGGGGTAGGCATCTGCCTTTAGGACAATCATGACCCTGAGTCCTGGGATGGATCCCTGTTCAGCGGGGATCCTACTTCTCCCTCTCCATATGCTGTTCCCCCTACTTGTGGTCTCTTGCTCTCTCTGTCAAGTAAATAAACAAAATCTTTAAAAAAATTAAAAAATTAAGAAGACAACTCACATAAAAATGAACAAAACCTAGTCCTACCTTAAGAAAAAAAGTCCCTAATGAGACAGTTGTATTTTTAATTCATATTAGAAGAAAAATGTAACTACTAAAATAAATTTGTTAACTTGTGTTTCACCTAAAATCCAGTGGTCAGCACAAACATGGCCTTGGAAATCACTTAAACCAGGTTTAAATTCAGATTCTGGTGTATTTATTAGTGGGGTATCCTTGGATAAATTACATAGTGTCTGTGACTGCCAGGTTCCCCAACTGTAAAGTGGGACTGATATCCATATTTCTTTTTTTTTTTTTTTTAAAGATTTTATTTATTTGACAGAGAGAGACACAGCAAGCAGCAAGAGAGGGAACACAAGCATAGGGAGTGGGGGAGGGAGAAGCAGGCTTCCAGAGCAGGGAGCCTGATGTGGGACTTGATCCCATGACCCTGGGATCATGACCTGAGTTGAAGGCAGATGCTTAATGACTGCACCACCCAGGCATCCTTGAAAATCCCTATTTCACAAAGAATGCTGAGAGAACCAAATGAGATATGGTACATATAGTATATAGGTTAACGTAGTCCCTGGTCATAGTAACCTTCTGGTTAATGACAGTTTATATCGACTATGGATGGCCATTTAGATTCACTAATTGCCAAATATCTTTGTCTTCCTGGAAACAAAAACAGAAACAGTGAACTATTTGATTCCATCCTAGTAGCATAGATTTGAGGGGGAGGGTGCTAAATACAGGCATCTCCAAGGAGGTGTCAGAAATCCATTAAACAGCTCTCAGAGGGTTGGTAAATGGGGATTGGAATGAAGAAGAAAAAGGTGAGCCTGAGGTAGAATTGGAACAAGATAACACAGACACTCTTGAGTAGCCAATGGGAAGGACAACCCGGAGGAAGTGCTGTCCAGTCACGAGGGTGCTGAAATGACTCCATGACGCAGCCAGCAAGTTGCAAATAACCTTGTCTGAACACATCTCTGGTTTTTAACCATCATATCTCAGGTACGCCTACTCTTCTCCACCTTTCTCACAGTCTGTCACCTCAACCTTCCAGCTACATCTACCATTCTCACTCAACGCTCCACATCCCACCCTGTCTTCTTTTCCAGCTGGCTGAACGCTGACCTTCCTGCAAATCATGCTCACTGCTGCCAGCACAGGCTTCATTCCTAGGATGGTGCTGAGTGTGGGAAGCAGCTGGAATGAGTCTTTGAGGGTTGATGACTACTCAACACTTTTCCCCTCAGTCATAAATAGCCCCCAGTGTTAATGCGGCTGGATCACAGCCTCAAACACTGGAGATGCTGAGGATGACAGCTTTCAGAAACATGGTTATAGCTGCTTCTTATTCTGTGCTAAACCCTTCAGCTTTATCTCCCACATCTCTCAGCCTGGACTGCTTCTGTGCTCCATCCAGTCAGACCTTTGTATGCAATACCTTGCTCTAATTCCTGTCTTCTTCCTGTTCTTTAAGTTTATGATAGCCTTCTTTCTTCCGCAATCAAAATTTATCTTTCCCATACTTAAATGTCCAGTGTAAACTTCTCCTCCTCCAGGCCCCTCTAACTGAAAGTAATATTCCTTTATTCTGAAATCCTACAGCATTTTTGCATGGGTATGCCACTTAATCCTTGGTTATAAACTACCTTAAGTTCAATTTGAAAATTGCTAAAACATGGGGCAGTTTTGTCTCTCCAGCCAAACTTTGGGCATCAGAAGGCAGGAACCAATGTGTTTGCATGTTCTGTATTCCATATAGTTCCAGATGCCATAGCAGGATACACAGTGGTGCTAAATAAATGTTTATTGATTGAATAATAGGAGGAAATGACTTTGGGGGTAGTGAAAGGTACAAAAAGTTAACTGAAATTTGACTAATAGCCTCTCAGGAGGGACATAGGAGCAGAGAATCTGATAGGTTATTACTTTCCCCCTGAATAGGCTCAAAAGGATATTTGGGGATTGGGCATGGGAGGAATTGGATGGAATTGGGCTGGAGCAGGTTACAACATGATTTACAGATCATTATCTTTAATGTAATTACATAATCTGTAATCATTATCTGTATCTCAGGTGTAGCCTAAAATCTTAGAGTTTCATGGAATTCAACCCAATCTGATTAAACTATCATGGAAATGTAGAGTGACCAAGTTTGAAAGAGCTCAGGGGTCATTCCAAAAGGCATTCGCTGATGCATGATCCACCTTTTGAACATCCTCACCAGGTAGGCATCAAACCTCTGCTCAGACACCTCCAGTACTGGGGACTTCACTAGCTGTAGAGACAATATATTCAATGGAATGGAAATCCCACTTGGCTCAGTTCAACAATTTAAAAAATTTGAGAACTTAATATATACTAGCACTGTGGGAGGTACTCCTGCTGGGAAGGAAGAGATGACCCACGGTTCTGCATTTCTGTGGATCCTATGGAGTTGTGGGATGTTCTCCACAACCTTTTGTAAGGAACATCTCTATTTTTTCTACCTTCTCTTGTCCTTTCCTCTATGGTTAATTCTTTCCCACAACTTTCTTTTCCAACTTCCCTCTCCCCCATACCTTTTATATCTTCAACATGATTTAGGCTATCTAGGAGCTTTCAAATCCTGGGATAGCTTCCTGGAAATGAGGACAAAGAGAATGACTACTGTCTATCCTAACAACATTTTTAAAAACTAGAAGAAACCTTAAGATTCTGTATTCAACTCTGTCATGTTGGGCCAGAGTGGAAAAATGCTTCATCCCTGATCAAACAGATAGTGATGTGAAAGAGATTAGCAGTCCATCATTTGGCAGAGTAGATCCCAGGGGAAATATTCCCAGTGACCAACACTCAAGTATGTAAAATGAAAGGACAGTAAGAATTTGAGCTGGCATGGATGTCACATTTACATATATTTGCATACACCCACACCAACTCCCTGCAATCTCTTCTCAGTTATTTCTCAAGTGAAAATGTATCATTGCTTCCCTTGTTTGTCATTTTTAACTTTTCATTTCTCTATTCCTCTTCACCCACTCACAGTCTTTGGCCTGGATCCCCTGCAGTACGCAAGGAAAAAAAAAACACATTCACAGATCATTAAAATTAAACTTCAGACACCTGTGTTTCTCTGACCATCTGGTTCCTCCTAGAACAGCCACTTCCCAAAGATGGGGATCTTGGCCTCAATTACCCATCCAGTGCTCAGAAAAGGAGGATGCTTAGCAAGAAAGGCCCAGGTTGGAAAAGCTGATGGTTACAGACAGAGCCACGTAGAGATGATTGGGATACATAGTCTGACAGGGATTTTAAGGCAACTATATATTCCTTGAAAGTAGGGACTTTCTTACTTATCACCGGATCTCCAGAACTTAGGTAAGGTTATAAAAGCCAAATATTAGTTAGTTATCTACCAAATGAACCACCTGCATAGAATATAATAATATTTGATGTTTTTGGAGACTTTATAGCCACCCTCTAACTTGATGTCCACTACAGGTTTCTAAAGTAAGCATCTATTGGGAATGCTATATGAAGTCCCAAGTGCTATACCAATGTGATGTTATTTTTGGCAATGTTCATGGATTAATCAGTTTTTAGAACACATATTTCCAGCCCTAGATTAGGTTCCTGGGATTCAGAGTTACAAAATTTATCCTCAAGAATCCATTAGAAAAGAGGGACACATAAATAAACTCTCAACAAGGACATCTCAATGTAGCATGGAGGAATCCAATTTGAGTCAGTTTAGACAAAAGAGGAGAATTTACCATAAGGTTGTGTATCTCATGGCTTTGGTAGTGATTTAAAAATAGCTCCAGTTCTCTGAGGGCATTCCTCTCAAGAGGTGGGACTTCATTCCCCTCCCCTGGAGCATGGGCTGGACTTGTGACCCACTCCAACAAATGGGCTGCCAAGGAATGATGTGTGACCCCTGAGGCTTATTGTCTTAGTTCTGCAGGTGAGAGGCTGAGGTCAAGGGGTCAGAAGTCTTGTTTCCTTCTGAGGGCTGTGAGGGAGAAGCTGTTCCGTGCCTCTTGCCTAGCTGCTCATGGTTAGCTGACCACCTTTTGGTGTTCATCCTTGTCTGTCTGCATCTTGACAAGTGTTTTCCTTTATGCATATGTGTTCTGTGCCCAAAGTCCCTGTTTAATAAGGACACCAGTCACATTGGATGAAGGCCCGGCCTAATGACCTCATTTGAATGTGATTACTTCGACGAAGACCTTCTCTCCAACTAGGGGCACTTTCTGTAGGTCTTGGAGGTTAGGACTTCAATATGTGAATTTTGGGAGGACACAACTGAACCCATAGCAATATCATAAAAGGCCTTATGGCTTTCTCCTCTTAGATCAGTCACTCTGGGAGAATCCAGCTGCCATGTTTCAAGAACACTCAAGAGGACCTATGGTAAGGTTCACAAGGCAGGAAACTGAGGCCTCTGCTTAACAGCTGTGTGGACAACCCACCTTGAAAGCACATCTTTCAGCCCCAGTGGAGCCTGAGATGACTGTGGCTCTCTCTGACATCTTTCCCTTCCCCTTCCCCTTTATTGAGGTATAACCAACAATTAAAAATTGTGTGTATGTAAGGTATACAACTTAATGATTTGATATACTGGTACATTGTGAGATCATCATCACAAGCTAATTAACATAATCATCACCTCACACAGTCACCATCTTTTTTGTGGGTGTGGTGAGAACATTTAGTATTTACCCTCTTAACAAATTTCAAGGATACAAGACAATATTAACTATAGTCACCACACGGTACCTTGCATCTCCAGAACTTACTCCTCTTGCTTAACTGAAACTTTGTGCTCCTTGAAAAACATGTCCCATCTGCCCCTCCTCTTAGCCCTTGGTAAACACCATTCCACTCTGCTTTTATGATTCTGATGTTTTAGGTTACACACCTAAGTAAAATCATGTAGTATAGTGTTTGTCTTCCTATGTCTGCCTTTTTTCACTTATTTAACATAATGTCCTCTAGGTTCATCTATGTTGTTATAAATGGCAAGAATTCCCTTTTCATTTTTTTTTTTAAAGATTTTATTTATTTATTTGGGAGAGAGACAGTGAGAGAGAGCATGAGGGAGGAGAAGGTCAGAGGGAGAAGCAGACTTCCTGTGGAGCTGGGAGCCTGATACGGGACTCCATCCTGGGACTCCGGGATCATGACCTGAGCCACAGGCAGTCGTCCAACCAACTGAGCCACCCAGGCGTCCCAAGAATTCCCTTTTTTGAAAGGGCTGAATCATATTTCATCGTGTGTATGTGTGTGTGTGTGTACAACTATATCTATCATCTATCTGTCTATCATCTATCTTTCATCATCATTTCTATCACATTTTCTTTGTCCACACATCTGATGACAACATTCAGGTGATTTCCATATTTTGGCAATTGTGAATAATGTTGCTGAGAACATGGGAATATAGATATCTCTTTGAGATCCTGATTTCACTTCCTTTGGATAAATACCCAGAAGTGGGATTGGTGGCTCAGAAGGTAGCTCTATTTTTAATTTTTTGAGGAACCTCCATACTGTTTTCCGCAGTGGATGAACCATTTACATTCCCACCAGCAGTGCACCAGGGTTCTGGCTGACATCTTGTATGCAATCTCATGAAAGACACTGAGTGGAATCATTCAGCTCAGCTGCTCCTGAATTCCTGGCCTGCAGAAATTGTGAGATAATGAGTATTTGTTGTTTTAAGCTGCTAACTTTTGGGGTAATTTGTTATGCAGCAATAATGAGCTAACCCACAGGAGGGGAGAAGGCAGAAACCCGAGTCTAGAAAGTAGACAGAACTTTCTGCCTCTGGCTGCCCACCTACTGTCTTTCTCCAGTACTTCATCCATAGAGAGAAGCATGGTAACCCCATAGCTTCTGAGTTTACACACTTCAGTTCCAGTAACACAGAGATCCTAATTCCAAATTGGAATTTAATTTGTGTCAGCTGTGGCAGGGGATAGGTTTGGGGGAAATTCAAGTTTTGTGGGGCTTGAAGAATGTATCATTGTGGGTAGGCTCATTAAGGAATTGAACACTAGTTTACATACAAAAATGATTATGTGACGTGAATGAGAAAATAAATCACATGAAATTAAAAATATTCTAAAGCTGACAAATATCGAAACGTTAAAAAATTTAAAAATTGCATGATATTTGGGGCACCTGGGTGGCTCTATTGGTGAAGCATCAGCCCTTGGCTCAGGTCGTAATCCCAGGGTCCTGGGATAGAGTGCCACATCGGGCTCCTTGCTCTGCGGGGAGACTGCTTCTCCCTCTCCCTCCTCCTGCTGCTCCTCCTGCTTATGCGCAAGCTCTCTCTGTGTCAAATAAATAAATAAAATCTTTTAAAAAATTGCATGATATTTGTGTTTAACTCTGATGGCTGGAAGAGGTTTCCATAGGCTATGTTCTGGATCTGTACATGTCCAACCCACATGCATCTGGGGGCCGTAGGTCACACGAATGCAGTGATCTGAATTCTGGCTTTGTGTTTTTATGCATGCTGCTGGGTGAATTGGTCCAGTGGGTGATGGCAGTGCCCTGGAAGTCGTTCTCCACTGGGATGACTACCCATACTTAACTACAGATGAAACTATTTAGAAGTCATATAGATAGGGGCGCCTGAGGGCTCAGTGGTTAAGCCTCTGCCTTCGGCTCTGGTCGTGATCTCAGGGTCCTGGGATAGAGTCCCACATCGGGCTCTCTGCTCGGCAGGGAGCCTGCTTCCCCCTCTCTCTCTGCCAGCCCCTCTGCCTGCTTATGATCTCTGTCAAATAAATTAAAAAAAAAGAAAAAAAGAGGTCATATAGATATGTGCAGGAAACCTATATTCCCATCTCAACTACCCCTTAGCTGGATCTCACATTGCCTAAAGCTCTCTAAACCTACAAGAGGGAAAATGTGATGGGGGGCGGGGGGCAAGGTGGAAAGATACAGTGGTTTTAGCCAGTTGTGGCTAAAATTACTTGTAAAATCTTACAAAAAGCATCTGACCTTGTGAATACGTAGCTGTGGAGTTCCCAGAGCCTTGGAAGGGTCCAGGCAAGGGAGGAGCCCGGGAGCCTTGGTTGGTCCCCTTCATGGAAAAATTGCATCCGGGCAGGGTCTTGGAGAACAAAAGGGCAGCTGCAGACGTGATCTGAATCTGGTGGGTGAGATGGGTGTTCCCTGAGAAATGGACAAAAAGATCTGAGAGAGCGTGGAGGTGGGAAATTGACTCAAGCTTGCAGACTAGACCTCAGGGAAGGCTTGCATGGAGAATGACATCTGGGGTGAATTGCAAAGGGTGGGTGGGAGCAGGGAGGAGAATGTTCTGGGCTGGTGGGTGGCATATGTAAATGGGGGAGGTGTGAGGGACCATGGCTGACAGCAAGTGCTTTAGTGGCGTTGAGTAAAGGGTGCGAGATGGACTTGCCAAGAACCCAAAACCAACCCAGTCCGGGTCATGAGGGGCTCTGCATGCCAGGATATGCTCTTAGGCTACATCCTGAAGGATGGGGCCTCAGGGAACAGAGCAGAGAATTCAGACGATCAGATTTGCACTCGTACACTAGCCTGGCACTTTTAGTCATTATGGGCGACTTAGTGGTGTTAAGAGAAAAATGTTTCCTATTCACTGATCGAGGTAGCTTTTATTGGGTAATGCACAGATAGGGCAGCATCTACTCTAGCAGATAGAAAGGAGCCCTGAAGAGCTGTACAAGGCGAGAGATGTTCATAGACCAGCGTGAGCAGGAACATGTCATAGTGGGTGGGCACCTGGCGACTGGCCAGAGCAGGGTTACTTTCTGTAAATGGAGAAAACGGAAGTCACAGAGGCGGCTCAGGTAGTTTGTGTGGAGCGGGCAAGCGCTGATTGGTTGACCTTGGCCTTCTTTTCCGGCAGAGCCTACCATAGAAACTTAACCAAGTTCTGGTTTGCTGACCTGGGTTTAGCAGGAGCAAGTCCATCTTGGGCCTCATGCGGTTACTTTCGCAGTGGACACAGGGACTCCTTCTGATCTCATATGTAGACATGTCCTGGGAGAAAAATGCAAAATAATTCAAAAGGTATGACTGAGCTCCAATGTAAGAAAAGGAAATCTGGAAGAGCCAGAATGGAAGAATCTCTGAAAAGCCAGAAAAGTGAGTGGAGCTTGAACAGTGGTCCCGAGGGGAAGGAGACTGGATCAGGTCTTCGCAGTGGAGGCCTGGAGCTGCAAAGGCCACCCTGGGGAGCGGGTCTGGGCTGTAGGCTGGCAGATAGAGCGCTGGAACCAACTTTAGGAGCTGTAAATCTGGCTGTCACCCAGGCCTCTGTGGATAAAGGGTAAGGAAGGACATTGGAAGCAGCAGATAAAAGGTCATTCCTTCCTGAGCTTCAGACATGGAGGCCTCTTGGACACCCTGTGCCCCCCAGGCTCTGGGCTGTGTTTGGTGCCTACAGCAAGTTCATATATGCATGCGTGGACATCCCACTATGCGGCAGGCCTCATGTACTAGGGACTTAGAGTTTTTTATTGATTCATTTTTTGTTTGTTTGTTTTAAAGCTGCTGAGTGATTATCTGGGAATATTTCCAGCCAGAAAAAATTTGGAAAATTTTAGAATTTCTTCCCCTTAGCTGGTCATGGCCTCAGCATTTTTCTTTTTCCATCCAAATTCCTGCAGGGTCTTTGAGACAAGAGGAGTTGATTTCAGGATGCACTTGTGGACAGAGAGAATGGGGAGGATTCCACCCATAAAGAGAGACTGTAAATCTCTATCAAGGGTCCCAATCCTAGGCCTGGTGCCTTGACTAGGAATTTGTCCCCAGGGCTTGGGAATATATGAATCGAAGTGAGGTGGTCAGTGTCACTGAGCTCCTTATCTGTCTCCCAGGAAGCAGATCTGAGTGAAAGGTTAGAGAATGGAATGATGACACCTAAGGCAGGGGTCACAGAGCCTCGTGGAGCTGAAGTCTTGAGTTAAGCAAGTGGTGAGCATATTGGGCTGCCAGGAAAGGAGCAGGGCGTGTAACGCCTGTGTGGATGTGGACGCAGCTGACGCTGGGATGATAAGTCCACCTGTAGGGTGGGGTTAGGCTAATTTACACCCTTAAGATTTATAACCATCTTCCTGACAGGGGAGTGCAATGTCTGAGATCCAAGTCTATGAAAAGGGCCTTCCCTGAGCCAATGACCCGGCAAGATAAGGTGGATTTTCCTCAGGATTCTCTTTACCTTCTAACCTGTAACTTGTGTTTAAAAAAAGAAGAAGAAGAAGAAGAAGGTTCCCAAATGGAGTCACTTGCTCTCAGGATAGCAAACCCAGACTTAATGGCAGGGTGTGACCTTTAACCTCGTTAGTCTGGAAAGATAGACCCCCCACTTTCCCCAAAAGTCTCCCCTGATGTCTGCCTGTAAAAGCCTTCCATTTTGTGTAATTCCTCAGATGGGATGGTGCCAATTCATGAATTATTGAATGAAACCAATTAGAGCCCGCCCCACCACCCAAAAGTTGAACTTCTAGAAAGAGAGAGTAGAATGGGACTTCGGGGTGGGGGGAAGTGGCTGGGGGGGGGAAGTCAGGGAGATGTGAGTCAAAGGGTGTAACACTTGCTCTGAAAGGGTGAGTCCTGGAATGTAATGCACAGCATTGTCACTATTGTCAACAATACTGAGTTATATACTTGAAAGTTGCTAAGAGACCAGATCTTAAATGTTCTCACCACAAACCAGAAACGATAATTGAGTGCTGCGGTTGTGTTAGCCAATACTGCAGCGGTAGTCATACCACAGTGTGTAAATATATCAAATCAACACATTGCTCATCTTACACTCACAGTGTTATGTGTTAGTTATGTCTTAATTTAAGAGAAACACCTTATTAAAGAAAAACAAAACAAAACAACCCAAACCCAAGCATTTCTTGGAGACTATGGCCTCACTGTGTAGCTCAGGTCTTGGCCTCTGGAAGCCCCTTGCTGCTGGGAAAAGGCCAGGGGTGAACCTCACCCGTTCGGTCCCACACTGTCCAATATGGCGGCCGTTGGCTGCACGAGGCTGTTGAACACTTGAGACGTGGTCGGTCCACACTGAAGTACGTGGTAAGGTCTTAAAGGTACACTTCAGGTGTCGAAGACTCAGTATGAAAAAAAAGAATGTGAACTATCTCATTGCTAATTTAAAACTATTGATTGCATGTTAAAGTGACTATTTTTGATATATTGGGTTAAGTAAAACATATTACTGAAATCTGTTTCACTAGTTACTTTTGGCAAAACACAGAAGTTCATGGGGCACCTGGCTGGCTCAGCCAAAGGAGTTTGGACTGCTCAGATCTCGGGGGTTGTGAGTTGGAGCCCCGAGTTAGATGTAGAGATTACTAAAACAATAACAACAACAACAACAACAAAGCTGCGAAAAGAGTTCAACTGAGTAAATGTGAACGTCTATTGAGTGATTCATGAATGGGGCTGCAGCCCCTCTAGCAAGCAGAGGGTAGCTCTGAGGAGCTATTTAAAAAAAAAAAAGAGGAAGTTGTTTGGAAAAGAAAGGGTTGTTTCAGGTGAGGTCCCCTTCGCTTAGGGGGAAGCACAGGGTCTCTGATCATGCAGATGACCTTGGGGAATGGAGAGGGCCCCTGTGACAGATTATCTCCCTGGTGCTGACCAGAAAACCCCAACTGATCTGGGAGTTTGAAACCCAGTTAGGTTAGGGAGTAAGCCCTGGTTTGGTGAGTTGGCCTAAGTGATCCCATTTTGGGCCTCTGATTTTCTTTTTGACACTTAAATTTTTCACAAAAATAACTGGTTCTGGGAACTTGGTTCCTTCTCCGTGATCATTACTTACTCCTTCTCACCCACTGGGCTGAAAGGAGCAGCAGTAGAGCTTTGATGGAATTAAGACCTGAGGGATAACCTCCAGGAATGGCTGCCAGAGAAGGGAGGAGGAGGACTGAGGTCTCCGTCTAGTCTTGTGTTCTGCGTAAGCAAGGGAGGGGAGCTAGCAAGGCTGGCGAGCCCAGGCTCTCAACCCTGAGACCCTGAGGATTCCTCCCTACCCCAGTGGCATTTGGCCGTGTCTGGAGACACATTTGTTCACACAACTGGAAGTAGGGGGTGGTGGTGTGCTAGGGACAGGACACTCCCCCCACCCCCCCACCCCTGCCCCCAAACAAAGAATTATCCAGCCCCAAATGTTAATGGTGTCCAGGTTGAGAAATCCTAGCCTGCACCTAGGACAGGGGGCAGGACATCCTTGGACGGGAGTCTGGAGGGAGGCTGTGGACGCTGACTCAGCGGAGGAATCTATTCTATCCTCGTCCATTCCCTGGCTCTTTCTAGATCATCACTGACTCACTGGCTTTTCTCCTTAACTCCCAAGCCTGCCTGAACTCATCCCTCCCTCTCCTTCAGAGGTGTGACTCACACTGCTTGAGCCTCGGGTGGAGACCCGCTCCCAGCCAGGACCAGCCCTCCGGGAGAGAGCTCCAGAAAGGGGATTGGTCCACAGGGGCCAGGTTGGTTGCCCAGCCTTGCCTATCTCTTTTCTTCCTGTGCCCAGGCCCTCGTGAGTGGTCCTGGAGCTCATTGAAACTCCTGGTCAGACCAACTCTACCACAGCTGTTCAGAGAGGAAGGAAGCCCCTGAGGAAGAAGCTGGTAGAACCTGAAATGTTTTCTCAGAGGGAATAAAAGCTGACCTGCCTCCAGATTTCTTGAGGAAAGCCCTGTCTCCAGGTGTGCAGGGGACAGGGGCAGGGTTGGGAGTGGGGGAGAGCCGCTGGTGGATTCTGTAACTTTCCAGCCAGATTTCCTTGAACTCCCCCCTCCCTGCCCTCAAGGAGTGTACTGTCTGGCTGGGGATGGAAAGCCTGCGGATTGATTATAAAGGGCTTTAAAGAAGACTCAGTGGTAAGCAGAGGCTTCAAAGAGGGAGATTCCTGTCCATGATTCAGTCTCAAGTAACTCTGAGAAGAGCTATGTTGAGCATCTGTTACGTGTCTGATACTGTGCTGGGCACGTTGCTGCCGTCTCCTGTGTAAATCAGACGGTTAGCAAGAATCAAGGCTTCTCTCTGTAGCCGACACCAGGCCAGGGGGCTGGGCGACTGGGACATAAGGTTAAAAAAAAAAAGAACCATGTTCTTTAGGTATTCATGTCTCACAGGGGAGGAAACCGGTGTCCCACCATGGTCTCCTGGCTTTAAAAAAGGACCTCATCCTTCCTTCCACATTTTCAGATCCCCATTTTTTTGTAGATTGTGCTGGTTGGGGCTTCTTGCTTGAAACTGAATGTTTCTTTCTTTTCTTTTTTCTTTTCCCCACTCAGCACTCAATCTTTCATTTGTGATAGTTTTCACCTTTTATTTTTCTTTAACAAAGGCAAACCACAGCACAGAAGAAGGAATGATAAATTCTCTCAGTAGAGAGAAGTCAGAGAATTTCCCAGGAGAGATTATGTTTAGGCGGGGACTAGAATGATAAAGAAGGGATTAGTCCTGGCTGACGCAGGGATAGACAGCACATTCCCGGGCCCGCCCGGGAAGCTGTGAGCAAAGGAGGAGAGAGGCAAAAATGCATGACTGGCTCAGGCCAAGCCAGGTCATCCTTGTGGCCACAGGGCAGGTGTTTGGGGGGAAGTGTGGGGTGCCCCCTGGAAAGTTAGGTTGGGACAAGCTTGTAAGACAACATGAAGGAGAGAATCTCCCCCCAGGCCAAGGGTTGTAAACTCAAATGCTTGCAAGGGATACTTGGATACTTACATGAATGAAAAACGTAGGCTTTATTCTTTCTACATGGAGTTACTATTTTGGGGGAGAGGGGAGCTCGTATTACATTTATATGGACTTAAAAATATTTTTAAATTAATTAATCTTTATTTATTTTTATTTTTGACATGTTTCATATCCAGACGGTACATATCCTCTTCATGCATTCAGAGAGTATTGGCCAAGTGTCGCCTGTGTGCTGGGCATTGTCTGAGCACCGGCTGTCTTCCTTGAAACAGGCCACTCTTGGGTCCCTGTTTTCTCCTCTCACTTTTACCAGAGAGGTGAATGTGGTCAGTTTTCTGAACTAGGAGCAAAAAACTCAGGGCGTAACGTGAAGGAAACACTTTAAAAAGAATAGTGGGGGAGACCAGGGGACAAGAGGGGGAAGGAGTGGAGAGCCTTTGACCTGGCACCAGGCAGCTTTGGTGAGGCTGAGGGCAAGGCTAGTAGAGAGTCCCCGATTGCAATTTTCCTTCTCAGAGAAACTGGGAATCTGGGTTTCTGAAATGTGATCTCATCAACACTTTTTATGTTCACTACAAAATTCACACTTACGATGCTGTGCACACACAACCTGTTGGCAGGATGTGTGGGAGGTTGTGGGTGATTCGTCATTCACCACCATCCTCTGGTCCAGGCAGTCGGCAATGAGGGAGGCACAGCCAAGACTGCTGGATGCACAGTCCGTGTTCATTTACCCCTTCCTTGAAAACAGCACTGCAAGATAGTCAAGGTGGCACGGGGGCCAGCTAACAGCTGTATATCTTAGCCTCCCTTGCGGACCATATGACCACCATGTGACGAAGTTCTGGCCAGTGAGAGGCAAATGGCTATGACTGGTAATAGGTAGCTGGCAATTTCCCCTTTCGCCAACATTTTTCCTCAAACCCTGAACTGATGGCTGGAGTTTTAGCAGTCATGTTGGGCTAAGAGGCAGCCTTGAATACAGAAGCTGTATTGTCTGATTGGGCTGCTGTGACAAAATACCACAGACTGGGTCACTTAAACAACAGAAATTACTATTTTTTTCCCCTCACAGTTCTGGAGGCTGGAAGCCTAAGATCAAGGTGCTGGTAGGTTTGGTTTCTTCTGAGGCCTCTCTCCTTGTCGTGAAGATGACCACCATCTTGCTATGTCCTCACATGGTCTTTCCTCTGGGCAACTGCATCCCTGGTGTCTTTGTGGGTCCAGATTTCCTCTTATTGTAAAGACATTAGTCAGATTGTATTAGTGTCTACCTCAGTGGGCTCATTTTAATTTAATCATCATTTTAAAAAAGATTTATTTATTTATTTTAGAGAGAGGGAGGGAGGGAGATAGTGGGGGGAGAGGCCGAGGGACAGAATACCCAAGCAGACTCCCTGCTCAGCACGGAGCCAGACACAGGACTTGATCTCAAGATCCATGAGATCACGAACTGAGCCGAAACCAAGAGTGGGTCACTCAACCGACTGAGGCACCCAGATGCCCCTAATTTAACCATCTTTTAAATGCCCTGCCTCCAAATACAGTCATATTCTGAGGTATTAGGGGCTAAGGCTTCAACGTATCAATTTTGAGGGGACATAGTTTAGCCCATTACAGAAGTTATGCACTGAAGGTGCTGGGACAGAAAGATAGAAGTTAGCTGGATCCCCACTGCCTTCACGGATCCTCCATACCAGTATGAACCATTTCCAGATTAAAAAAAAAAAAAAAGATTCCATTACAATTCAGTTTGCATGGACTTCTCCTTGATCCCTTCATCAGCCTGAAAACTCTCTTTGTTATCAGTCTAGTTCTAGCTTAAACATAACTGCTCTTTGGAAACTCCTCTGACTCCTCGAGACAGAATTCATAAGGAACTGTAGGGGTTTAAACTGTTATGGTCAGTTTTCTGTTGCTAGCAGAAGAAGGCAATTCTGGAGAGCTCCCTGGAGGAGGAGGGAGTTAGCCTAGTGTGTGTTTTCTAGAGGTTTGAGGCAGAGGAGGGGCATTTGGAGGCAAGGGAGACCCTACCAAAAGAAGCTAAACAGGAAAGGCAGGAAGAAGGCAATCTGGAGTCTTGAAGATCAAGAACTTCCCCATTTTCTGAGATCAAGTTGAAAAGTGTGTTCTGGGGGTTCCACCATGAATCCCCAGGGCACCTGGGTTCTCTGCTCTGTGTTGTTTTATGGCAGTCTCATGGGTCTCGGAGCTAGCCAGTTCAATCCCTCAGATTTATTACTATTTTGGTTATCTGTAAAATGGGGCTAATGACACCTGGCTTGTCTGTCCTACAGCATTTGGTGAAGATCAAATAAAAGAATGAATGAGAAAAGGTTTTGAGAAATGTAAATGACCCAGATCAGTGCTTCTAAAGCCATTTGTTTACACTCTGTGATGTTTTGCCTTGTGTATCACCTGTATCGTGATTTTTAAAAAATGGACCACTATAAGCAATTTTTTATTAAAACACCATTTTATCAGAATAAAAAGTGACATAATAAAAATGAAAGTAACATAACATTAAATGCTAACTAGTTACTGTTAAGTGCTAGAACTGGTTCTCTATATTAGAAAGGGAGACTGGAATAGGGAAGGTCGTGATTTCCGCCTTGACATATTCAGAAGAGGTAAGGAAAAAAAGGAAGAACTTTCTGGTGATTCAATGAATCTATTTAGTGTTAGAGCTACATGATATGGCCTTATTCCTAAAAAATACTGGTGTATAAAAATACTTGGTCTTGGGGTGCCTCAGTCGTTGGGTGGCTCAGTCGTTGGGTGGCTGCCTTCGGCTCAGGTCATGATCCCAGGGTCCTGGGGTTGAGCCTTGCATACGGCTCCCTGCTCAGTGGGAAGCCTGTTTCTCCCTCTCCCACTCCCCCTGCTTGTGTTCCCTCTCTTGCTGTCTCTCTCTGTCAAATAAATAAATAAAAACTTTTAAAAAATATACTTGTAAGGTTTCTCAGGCGAGATAAACACGACACCAGGCAAGGTAGGCGCAAGGCAAGATTTATTAAAGGTACTCTCTGGCGAAGTTTCAGGGCTCAGGAGAAGGGGAGCCAGGAAAGTCACACCGGGAGGAGGTGGGCACCCTTGGGCGAGGTTCCATGACTCTGGAAAGCCAGAGTCAGGGAAGTCGTACTGGGAGGGAGTTGGCGGGGGTCTTTTATCGGGCCAAGGTAGGGCATGGGCTCACATCCATATATGGTAAGGTATTTGGTGATCGGAAGATATGGGATGAGGGCTCCTGATACTCCTATTTCCTGCATAGGTATCAGGTTACCTATGGAGCCGTGACCTGGGTGTACACCCTTTTGGCGGGAGAGTCAAGGGTTAAGGAAGTGGTGGGGGCTGGAAGATGGCGGTCCGGCGGTTATTTCTATTGTTCCTCCTGCATTCCCGGAACCGCCGACCCAACAATACTTGGTCTTATGAAGAGGTTTTTCTCAGGGAAGAAAGGAAGATAATGGTGTTTGAATAATTCTTTGTGAGCATCTTTTACCCTCCTGGGAACCTTAAAGTAACCAGTTGAGATGGGAGTGAGTGTCCTGTTTTCACTTAGGAAAACTGAGGGTCAGGGGGTTATGTACCTTGACTTGACATCACAGAAATGCTAAGAGAGTTATTCTGAGGTAGCATGAACTCAGGTGTGCCAAGCCCCTAGCCCCTTCTGTACCACTGTGTAATTCCATAAGCCGGTCCTTCCTTATGATGTATGCATTTAAGAAAAACTCTGCCCGTTGTCTGTGAGATGTGGTCATCAGAAAGGGGCAATATAGGGGCGCCTGGGTGACTCAGTGGGCTAAAGCCTCTGCCTTCGGCTCAGGTCATGATCCCAGGGTCCTGGGATCAAGCCCCGCATCGGGCTTTCTGCTCAGCGGGGAGCCTGCTTCCTCCTCTCTCTCTCTCTGCCTGCCTCTCTGCCTACTTGTAATCTCTGTCTGTCAAATAAATAAATAAAAAATCTTAAAAAAAAAAAAAAGAAAGGAGCGATATAGTGTATTGGTTGAGAATATTGCCGCCAGGAGCCAGACTACTTGGATTCAAAGTTTGGCTGTGAGTCTTATTAGCTCTGTGACCTGGGGCCAGTTACTCTGCCTATCTGTGCCTTAGATCCCCAGGGATAATCATTATATCCATTTCATATGGTTGTTCTGAAGATTAAATGAGTTGATATGTGTAAAGCTTTTAAAATAGTGCCGGGGGTGGGGGGAGCACTTGGGAGACTTAGTCGGGAAAACATGTAATTTTGGGGGGCTTGATTATGAGGGTCTTGAGTTTGAACCCCATGTTGGATGTAGAGATTACTTAAAATAAACAAAAAATAAAATAAAATAGTGCTGGCCCATATTTCACTCCATCTAAGCGTTAATATGATCTGTGCTTTCTGTTGCGGCTTCCATGGTAGCTTGGGATAGAATGTTCCACACTTAGGAAGGCAGCTTGCCAACCCATCCCTTCTTTAAAGAGCCTCCACCTCCTTCTTCCTTGGGCTGTAGATCAGAGGGTTCAGCATGGGGATGGCCCCGGAGGAGAAGACAGATATGACCCTGTCCTATTATTCTGTAGCGTGTGAGAGCTCCGCTGAGCATGCAGGACCAGGATGGTGCTGGAGACGAGGCAGGTGGGGGTTGAGGTAGGGAGCACAGTTGGAGAGTCTCTCGCTCTGAGCCTCAAGGGAACATAGTCTGTGGATGGTCACCGGGAAGGAGGTGTAGGAGAGCAGGGTAACGCTGTCGGTGACAAGACAGATAATCAGGGCGGAAGCTGTGAGAGTGACTTTCGTCCCTCTCTGCAATACTGCTGACTGGTCTGCAATACTGCTGGCTAGAAGTGCTCATTGAAACCGACCTACATGCGCTCTTTAGAGGTCTAAAGCTGCTTCCCCAGCTGCTCTTTCCTGGGGTTTTCAGAATAGCCTGGGACACCTGCTGTGTATCTGTGTATGTGTGTGTATTTGCTGTAGATGCATAGTGATGGGCTTATATTGTAACTGTTTTATTCACTTAACAGTATTGATGTTGCTCCACCACAAAAACCAAACCCAAACAAAACAAAACAAAAAGCTAAAAAAACAAACAAAAAACCAACCCACAATTCTTCCCCCTCCACAAAATAGCATTATTGTCTTTGTAAAATTCCGTGCTAGTTGTAAGCAATTTAAGCAACACAGAAAAGAATTAAGAAGACAGTAAAATCTGAAAACGAAATTCAGCTGGGGTCCCACCACCCACCGAAAATGGGAATTGGTGGACATTCTTTTTTTTTTTTTCTTTTTTAAAGATTTTATTTATTTATTTGACAGACAGAGATTACAAGTGGGCAAGCAGGGAGAGAGAGGAGGAAGCAGGCTCTCCATGGAGCAGAGAGCCCGACATGGGGCTCGATCCCAGGACCCTGGGATCATGACCCAAGCCGAAGCAGAGGCTTTAACCCACTGAGCCACCCAGTTCTTATTAGAATCCTCTAAATGCCCTGGTGACTATGACGGTCTGAGGACACACCCACACTGCACAAGCTCTTCCGTCATTTACTTCCTCCCCCAGGGAGATGCCCTGAGTGTTTTCCTATATCAAGCACTAAGTGATAGCCTATGGCATCATTTCTGCCCTCCAAGCCTTATCTTGTGTATGTTCTGTACGTGCCATCCTTTACTTAACGGCCCCCTTGGTTGACAGTAATTATTTCCAACTCTTCGCTGTTCTTAGCAATGTCTGACGAATGCCTCCAGGGATGGGGCCCCCGAGGGCCAAGTCCAGGGAGCACACAGACTGCTCTTCCTATCCCAGGAAGGAAGATTCTGGCTCACACCTTGGGGAGCCTGGCCCCTGGGGCTTCCACAATCCCAGGGGCAATCACCACGCAAAGCAAAGAGCCTTGTTAGGCAAATGACTTGTTTGGGCAAAAGAAATTCAGTCCCTAGACTCGGATCTGGCAGAATCTCAGCACATGAGGGGCTGGATGGACCATATTTCCTGTAGGTAGGAAGGGGTTTGTTTCCTTGGGGGACAGCTGCTGAGTCACCTCTACAGAAATGACAGAACTTTGTCCCCCGGCCTTCCGCACTGCACCCCAACCTGCACAGCTGTCTCACTCATCCTCCCGGCAAATGCCAACTTCCCGGCGCGGGTCTCTGCTGTGAACACGCTTCGGCCTCCGCCGGCCTCCGCGGTCCCTGTTGCTACACAGCGTGCGAGTGCGCGCCCCTCCCTGCAGCTCCTTACCTTCGTCCTGCAGACTGACAGCACGGAGCGGGGCCACAGGACTGGGTTTGGCCTGGGGCGGGAGTGGAAGTGATCTGTGCCCCGTTCTGAGCATGGACGCCTTAGGAGCCCCCTGCAGTCCCCCAGCTTTCCTCTTTTCCTCGGTTGTGACACCGCCGAGTGCAAGGCCGAGGAGCTTCCCTTAGGAGTCTTGGAGTGAGAAGGAGCAGGTGCGTCATGGACTCATGTTGAACACGAACAGGACTGAGAAATAAACTTCTATTCTTTTTTTTTCTTTTAAGGATTTTATTTACTTATTTGCGAGAGAGAAGGAGAAGGAGAGCGTGAGCAGAGGGAGAGAGAATATCAAGCAGACACTCCACAGAGCGTGGAGCCTGGCAAGGGACTTGATCTCACAACCCTGAGACCATGACCTGAGCTGAAGGCAAGAGTCAGAGCCTTAACCAACTGAGCCACCCAGGCGCCCCAATAAAGGTCCAATCTAAGCTGTTGAGATTTGGGTGTGACTTGTTCATACAGAGGCCTTCACGTCCTGATGTATTCTTTAAGGGCAATGTTTTTTCTTGTTTTTTTTTCTTGGCTCTGGCCCCAGTTCTAGCTTATCTGCCCTCAGATCATCCATGCCTTTCAGGTGGGGCTCCTTACCACCTCATCACCTCATTGGGGAGCAGCTCCTTCACCCTCACTGAGCCTGCATCTAGCTAGACCCCAGGAAACAAATTTACAATACATTATATGTTAATAAAAAAAAAATCTAAAAAAATACAGGAAAGGGATGCCTGGGTGGCTCAGTGGTTAAAACCTCTGCCTTCCCTCGGCTCAGGTCATGATCCCAGGGTCCTGGGATCAAACCCCACATCGGGCTCTCTGCTCTGCAGGGAGTCAGCTTCCTCCTCTCTCTCTGCCTGCCTCTCCGCCTACTTGTGATCTTTGTCTGTCAAATAAATAAATAAAATCTTAAAAAAAATACAGGAAAATTTTTTTTTACTGTTTTTGACTTTTATTAAATTCTAAAAATTGAGATAATTGATAGGTAACACTTGATTAGTTTCGTGTGTCCAACATAATGATTTGATATTTGTCTGCATTGTGAAATGATCACCACAGTTAAGTCTCTGGTTAACAGCCACTGTACAGCCAGCTGCAGTTGCTTTTCTCGTGATGAAAACTTTTAAGATCTACTGTCTTGGGATGCATGGGTGGCTCAGTTGGTTAAGCGGATGCCTTCAGCTCAGGTCATGATCCCAGCGTCCTGGGATCGAGTCCCACATCGGGCTCCTTGCTTGGCGGGAAGCCTGCTTCTCCCTCTGCCTCTGCCTCTCTCTCTCTGACAAATAAATAAAATCTTAAAAAAAAAAATCTACTGTCTTAGCAACTTTATTTTTATTTATTTATTTTTAAGCTTTTATTTATTTACTAGAGAGAGAGGCAGGCAGAGGGAAAGGGAGAAGCAGGATCCTGCCAAGCAGAGAGCTGGATATATACGGGGCTCAATCCCAGGACCTGACCCTGGGATCATGACCTGAGCCAAAGGCAGATGCTTAACCATCTGAGCTACCCAGGTGCCCCTCTTAGCAACTTTCAAATATGCACAGTATTGTTAACTATAATCACCATGCTGTACATTAGATCCCCAGGACTTATTCATGGCAATTATTGTTTTGTTTTGTTTTTTAATACGAGAAGGTTCCAGCTGTGAGTGGCAGGTTCCATCTGACTCCGTTCTTGCCAACCTGATTGACAGGCTATATGTTGCAATGAAAGAAAGTCCTGGACTAAATTTCAAACTTACAAGTTCTGCCAAACAAATGTACGGGTTAGTAAGTGAGCACAAACTGCTGGTAAACCCGTCCCTTTCTCTGTCCTCAGGTCCGCTGACGAGCAAATTCTTCATGAAGTGAAATATTGGTGTTCCTATGCCTGTTGTGTCAGCGGGCAGGATCCTCCAGGAAGTGGAGAGAATGCAAACCAAGGGGCCCTGCATTCTACTTACGTGGCGGGAAATGGGAAAGACAATAAGGTCTCTAGGTTCTGGGTGCTTCCTTGGGTGAGGCTCTGTGCTGAGGGCTGTACTGAGAAATGCAGGTCTGTGGTCTCAGTAGAGTTGTTCTTGAGGAATATCCCGACTGGGAAAACTACATAAAGGCTACGTCAGCAGCCAAATGGATGTTCTTTCTTATCTTTGCATCTTTTTTTGATCAAGGGTGGAAATACATCAATGGGACCAAGTCCAAGAGTTCCGGAAAGCCAGAGTTGAAAGGACTTTTATGGAACGTTGAGGTCAACATCTTTGGGAAGAGGCCCAGAGGGGAAGGTGCTTGCTAAAACTTATACACAGCCCATGAACTCTGAGTGGGGCTGAAGACCTGGTCTTTCCAAACAAAAAATATTTCCTCAAGTTACCCAATCATGCCATAGTAATGTGCTGCTGTTCCTGGTCCTGTTCCCAGGATGACGTGGATCCTTTCGGAGGAATGCTGATTATTCATTAACCATCAAGGGCACTGTTGGACTATGTACACTTGGCAATGGGCTCTTTTTCAGCTGAAATGATTTCCCTATTGACTGTCCCTGCTCCCTCGGCGTGATGGGTGGGAGGCACATTCAGCGTGGTAGCCCTGTCATCATGTCATTGATGGAGAAAGTGAGGCAAAGATCTGTTTCCAGGGGAATAGAATAGTGTCCCATAGTGGTGTTTTAAAGTAATAAGTTGAACCTGAGAATGGAAATCATCTGTATCTACAGTGGATTAACTATTGGGACTGAGAGCCGGGATTTCTGACAGTAACATGACCTAACTAATTGTTCCAGGAAATTCAGCCAAGGAAGATATGGCCATAAACCAAGAAATAAGTTCACTGTTTGCTTCACGAAATTCCTGCAAACCAATTTATCTAAACAAATAGTTTGAAAGAAAAAAAAAAAAAAAGCAAGGGTAGGGGTGCGGGGGGATGTGCCTGGGCGGCTCAGATGATTAAGCATCTGCCTTTGGCTCAGGTCATGATCCCAGGGTCCTGGGATGGAGCCCCACATCGGGTTCCCTGCACAATGGGGAGACTGCTTCTCCCTCTCCCTCTGCCATTCCCTCTGCTTGTGCTCTCTGGCTCTGTCTATCTCTTTGTCAAATAAAAAATAAATAAATAAAATCCTTGGGAAAAAAAAAAGTTTGTTCGCCTGGGCAAACACCTCTCCTATTAGGACCATAGATTACTTGCCCAGGGGAATAATAATCTCAACAAACAATGGTTTACTTCTCGAGATTTGCTTTCAGGCCCTGTCTTCCCTGCTCCTGCCAAGTCTGAACTATAATGTCACAAACTTTGTCCACTCCTAATGTGCTCCCTCATTTGTAAGATCCACTTTGGGGGCACCTGACTGGCTCAGTGGGAAGTGCACGTGACTCCTGATCTCAGGGTCGTGAGTTCGAGCCCTGCGTTGGGCTCCATGCTGGGTATGGAGCTTACTTAAAACAAACAAACAGAAAAACTTAAAAAAAAAAAAATCCACCTTAAACCACTTGGGTCTGGACTCCCAAACTCTGTAAATATCTTCCACGGATTTCCTCCTTTTGAGACACAAAGGTTATGTGTATTCCCTTACTATAGTAGGTCTCATAAACTTAGCTTTGAGCAACAGGTGTTTGTGATCTTTTGAAGTTATCAGTTGTCAATTTATCGATCTATTCCTTACCAGGGTTACTGTTCTTTGAGAGCATGTTACTTCTTTTTTCTATTCTTTTCATCTCTCCCCCCTCCCCTTTACCCCTCCCCCTCCCTCCCTCTTCCTTCTCCTGCCCTTCCCTCCCGTCCCCTCCCCTTCCCTCCCCTTCTCTCCCTCTCCTCCCCTCACCTTCCATTCCCTTCCCTTCCCTCCTTTTTTGAAGTCCTTCGCTTCCTGTTGTGGCTCCTTGATAATTAGGAAGAAAAGTAGGGTCACATTGGCTTTTGGAGGTTACCTTGTCAGTACCTTTTATGAGTACACAGGTTCACTGGTACTGCCAAGAGGGTTCAGATCTCATGTGAAAGTCAGGACCGGAAGACACCTTACATAGATCATATTTTCTAAATCCCTCTTTTTGCACAGGAATAACTGGGGTTCTGGGAAAAGAGACCCTTTTCTGATTTGGAGGGGAGATTCTAAAGTTAGGTACTTTAAGCAACACCCCTCCTTCTCCAAGCCCCCAATTTTTGATGAATCAATGAATCACTCAGTCCACTCTTGAAGCCAGACCATGGAAGAAAAAGTGCCTTCATTCTTTGCTATGACTCACAGAGAAAACTCCGGCGAGCATGCAGATGGAACCCAGGAAGGGGTGGAGAGCGAGGCAACTGGCTTAGGGAGCTGGGGCTTTCTTTGGTGGCAAGAGGGCTGGGACCAAGGCAAGGACACCAAAGGGTCCTTTCATGTCCTAATTCTTTCTGCCTTTTTTTTTTTTCTTCTTTTCTATCTCATTTCTTTTTTCCTATTCCAAGTTGCTTTTCAGGTGCTCTGTAGGAACTAGAAACTCCTGGTAGGAGCCAAGACTCTGTGGGATTAGTGGAAAGCTGGGCCCTGGTGGGAAATATGGAAGCAGCTCCTTGGAATTTTTGGAAGCAGGAGATATGTAAACTTGTTGCATAATTTCCTGCAAAAATCCAAGGGGTTTTAGACACTGGAGTAGAGCCTAGTCTTTGAAATCAGCTGGACTTGGGTTTGACCTTAGAGTTCTTGGACTCTAGTTTCCTCATATGTGAAATAAACATAACGTACTCACAGATTTTCCCTGTGGGTCAAAGGAAGTAGTGCGTTAGATGTGTCCCAGAATGCCTGGGACATCATATATGTTCATTGAATGTTAGCTAGTAATTACCATTATTGAGAAAACACCTTCTTCAGGGAGCAGTAGTGTTTTGTTAGGCCCACGCCTTCCAGAGTAATGACAAGTGGTAACATTTTCATCACCAGCTGCCCCAAAGCCTAAAATCCAAAGAGGAAGGGATGGAATATATATGAATACATATACCTTCATTCCTACATCCTGAGTAAGTACCCAGCACCGCGCCGGGCTCTGTGGGGGTGACGTGAAGTACGAGGCTGGGCTCCTGCTTCCGAGAGCCTATGGCTTCCCCGGGGAGGCGAGTCTGTGAAAATGTAACTCTGTGGGGACGATTCTGGACTGTCCCAGTGACAGGTGTGCTTGTGTGTGTGGACTGGTGAGTGGACAGGTGTGGGAAAGAGCACACTTCACTGACGTCACTCAAGGGCGACCTTTGGCCGCTGTCTCTTATCTGGGCCTAGAGATGTGGGAGAGAGGTCAAGGTCAGGTACAAGGCTATGAGAGGAGGGGTCTTCAAACTCCAGACAAACTTTGTGCATAAGCAGAAGCCTGGAGGGATCTGGACACACCCCTTTGCTCTGAGTCTGGCTCCTCACAAGCTAGGTTTGACTTCCCATTGGCCTAGACAACAAGAAACCCAATATGTGTCTTGCCCTCAGGGAACCACCTGTGGGTCCAACTTCATGCCTGACCTTGATTTCACTCATGATGCTGCGTTACTCATTTTGACCCACGTTTTGAAATCTTCTCCTCCTCTCCTGGTATTTGACCCTTGGCTCTTCCTTGGTTTGGAGTCAGCACTCTGCTCTCCACGATCTGATAACTTGGCCTGGCTCTGACCTGCCCCAGGATGGCAGGGTCAAGCCCAGTCCAAGAGCCCGGCTGAGCACAGCGCGGAAGGTGCGTATCCTGTGGTGCCACCGTAGAGGGAGAAGCTGGGAAGACGAAAGGCACAGACGGAAGAGCTCTGCTTTGGGCTTCAGGAAATGCCTCCCTCAGAAGGTGACTAGGATGCCCGTGGAGGGGAGGAGGGTGAGCGGAAGGGAGTAAGAGAACGGCCCTGCCTTAGCAATGTCAGTGCAAGTAAGTGGGTGGCTGGGCAGAGGCGCAGAGGTCGCGGAAGTTGTGATGAAGGTTGCTCGGGCTACAGAGGAGCAAGAGGAGGCTGGCATTTCGCAGGACCCCCTCACTGATACCAGCAGCCAATGAGCCTTTCAAGACCAGAGTGCATGATGCCGGGGAAGTGGGGAAACCATATCAAATGAACGTCCATTCAACAGCGTACTTCGTGCTAGGGTATTTGGTCATTTGAGTATTTAAGCTTCACACCACGTTCTTGTTTACAGATGATGATGCCAGACTGTATGTTGTAAAACCCGATTTAGACATCGGTCCTGTCTGATTCGAGAACCCGGTAACTTCTGTTTCATCTTATGTCCTCACGAATCTCCATTTCTCTGGCCCAGTGTTGCTGGTTCACAGGGAAAGAAGGAAATTTGGGAGCATGACCGGGTGGCCTAGGAGGTAGCTTCATTGCTCTGTAGGTCTGGGCTGAGTCTGGGGCCCTGTGATGGCTCAGTAAGGGCCGGGCCTGCGGAAAAGGGGAGAAGGCCGTGGTGTGGCAGAAGAGGGGCTGGGACCGGGCTGACAGCTCGCTTATTGGTCTCCTCGTCAGCAACAGTGGTTCTTCGAGGGTGAACCCCACCAGCCTCGTTGTTCCGTGATCTCTGGCTTCACTAAACTCTCTCTCTAATCAGGGAGATAAAATACTAAGATAACATAGGTCAGAGAAATGATTCAGTGTAAGGATGACTAATTACAACAGCTAAGACGCGTTGAACGCTAATTAAGGACCTGCCGGTGTTCTCAGCACCTTATAGACGTTAAATCTTTAATCCTCACGAACCACCCTGTGAGGTAATTAATATTGACATACTCATTTTCAGACGAACAGACCAGGGTCACACAGCTTTGTGTGCTGGAGCCGGGATCCAGGCCAGGTCGGGCTGTCTCCAAAGGCCATGCTCTGAACCTCCAGGAAGGGGAACCTCCCTCAGGGAGGTGACATCAGACAAGGCTGTGTGGGCGTGGAGACCAAGACTTCGGGAGCCTCTAGAGAACCACAAGGTCTGGGGACTAAATTCAGAATAATTCAAGGACAATCCTTTAGGGGTTATTTCAGGTTTTGTTTGTTTGTTTGTTTAACTATATAAGAAAACTCCTTAAAATATAGTATCTTAAAACTACAACCCTTTGTTGTGTTTGTTGTGTTTCGCAGTTCGGTGGGTTAGGAGTTTGGGTAGGGCTTGGGGCAAATTGTTCTTCTCCTCTGCGTGGCATGGACCATGCACACAGCTGCTCGTACCTGGCCCCTGGGCTGTCCAGGAAGGCCAAGGCCTCTGTCACCATCTGGGGCTTAATAACCTTCCATATGGCCTTTCCACATGGCTAGCAGGGCTCCCTCCCAGCCTGGTGGTCTTAGGGTGGGCTTCCAAGATGGAAAAAGTGAATGCCAACAGTCCTCTTTAAGGCTAGGCCTGAAGTCGGCATGTTGTCACTTCTGCTCGGTCATAACAAGTCACAAGTGGGGTTGCCTGACAAAATACATGGGGCCCATTTAAATCTGATGAACAAATTCTGATAAACAAAATACTTTTTAGTATAAACTATGCAGTATTAGGACATGTTTATACTAAAAATTTTTTGTCGCTCGTCTCAAATTCGATTTTAACTAGCCCTCTGTATTTTTATCCCAACCTTGATGGGAGGGGTGCATCTCCTGGACGGTGTCTGCCCCTTTGCCCCCTCTTTCTTACTAGTCAGCTCTGGCCAGCCCCAGCTGGAGGTGGACTGCCTTGGATTCTTTCTCCCAGGGAAAGCCTTATTTACTTGCATCTGACCCTTTCCATCCTGCGCCAAGTTGTCCCCGTCAGTGATGCCTGGAGGGACGTTCCCACCTGGTGAGTGACAGCACTCAGTGCTGGAGAGCTTGAGTCTTCCGCAGAGAGATCCCAGTGTTCGGGCTGCCTCCCTACGTGGTTCCAATGTCCCTCCCCCAAGGGTCTCTGAGGTTAATTTAAATAAGTTTGAGAGCCTTGGGAACAAGAGGAATGTGGAAGAGACTCGAAGAGACAACCCCTTTTTCATCTGTAAACACGTAGGCTTTGGCCATAACCTCTCTCTTCCACGTGGGATAGGTGGAAGTCCAGCAAGGCTAACTAACTTTGAGATGGAGCCAGTCCCCGCCAGCAGTAACCATTTGCTCAACATCCCATGCTCGCTGGCAGTGGTCTGCGGTGGCCCTGTGCCTCGGCTGCCTGGCCAGGACCCCAAACCAGTCTTCCTTCTAGCACCTGGGGCTGGATCTGCCCCTTCACCTGACCTTTGGCTTCCCTTGCACCCAGTAGAAAGTTCCATGCCTTTGGGTATTGAGTGGGCTCTGGGTGGTCTTAAGACATGGTGTAATTCAAATGCTCTTGAGAGAGGTTAACACTTTGACTTAATCTCCAACCAACATTCCAGTGCCTCCCGTTGGGCTCTGTGTCAGATGGTTTTAGTTAAGGGAAGAGGGGAGGAGACATTTGGACAGGGAGGTGTGTGGGGGGCCAAAGGGGCTGAGTACCTTGTCTCCTAGCAAATGTTGCCGTATCCTCAGCTGCTCCTGCTCTCCCCTCTCTGCCCTGCCTTCCCTCCATTTCTCAGAGGCCACCCTGTAATCCACTTCTGGGAAGCTTGTTTACTTTGAAGTCTGTGACTGGGCTGCCCAGGACTATGAGGTAAGCGTGCTCAGTAATTGTTGACATTAGGAACAGAGCACGAGTTTACCAGGACAATGAAGGAGGCGTTGACACCCTAGTGTCTCTGTTCCTGGGTCTGTTCTGGGTCCTGTTCTGTGTCTCCTTGACCCTAAGGGAAATTATTATTCAAAGGAAAATTTTCTGTTATGCACATAGCTTATTTTCATGAAAAGACTGTGGTCCCTTAACTCCTGAGTCTGGGATGGAGGGTTGGGAGGGGGCTGGGGACAAGCTGGGGTCTGCTGTATTCTTAGTACGTGTGACTGTTAACGTACATGTCACCTTGACTGGGCTCAGGGATGCCCAGAGAGCTGGTAAAACATTACTTCTGGCTATGTCTGAGTGGGGTTTACAGATAAGATTAGCATTTGAATTGGTAGACTGAGTAAAGTTCATCCCCACTAATGTGGGTGGGCCTCATCCAATCCCCTGGGGGCCTCAGTAGAATAAAAAAGGAGAAGAAGGGCAAGTTGGCTCTTTTGGCTTGAGTTGGGTCATCCATCTTCTCCTATCCTCGGACATCAGTAGGCTTGGCTCTTGGGCTTTTGGAATCCCACCAGGAATGATTCCATCAACCCCCCGTTTTTAGACCTTTCGTTTTAGACAGAATTACACCTCCAGGTTTCCTGGTCCTCTGGCTGCAGATGGCAGATGGTGGGACTTCTCAACCTCCATAGTTGCATGAGCCAATTCCTATAATAAATCTCCTCTCCCATCTCTCTCTATCTATTGATCTATCTATCTATTATCTATCTATCTATCTATCTATCTATCATCTAATCTATCATGTTCTATTGGTTCCATTTCTCTGGGGAGCCCTAATACAGTATGTTAAGAAAAATGACCCCAAGCCATAAATTAAGCTGGGAGATGATTTCAGTACCATCACTGAGCATTGATCAACATTGTTTATTGGGCATTATTCAGTTTTCTAAGAACATGTTGTTTCACTTCGATATTTATGATGTTACAGGTGAACATAGAGGTTTCATCTGGAAGAGATGCAGTTGTGTTTTGGTTCCCTGTAGGAAGAAAGCCCGGCTGTGTCGGCTCAGCCCGGTCTTCTCAAAGCTCCCCTTTTCCCTCCCACCAGCCTCTACGACAGTCAGCTTTTGTTTCTCTCTCTTCCCCATTAATACCATCCACATTTCCCTGGATGATGCGTAGGCCAAAGTAAATCAGTCGATTTAGGAATCTGGAGCTAGGGGCAACCCAGAAAAGCACAAACCATTTATACCCCATCCCCTGCCAATTTTATTTGACGCTCAGAAAGATAGTAAACCTCAGTTGACATCTGGATTTCACAATAAATTTCACCTCTTTCTTACGCTCTTAAGATAGTAAGATTGATTTCTATTACAATGAAGAAGGGTTTTGTCTAAAGAGATAAAGGTAATTTGATCTTGATTGAAGAAACCTCTATGGCCTTTCAGCTTTTTATTTTGTTTAAGTTGGTGATTTATCGAGAAATAATAGCTCATTATTGCTGTAGCACATATTCTGGTCCCTGGCTGGTTATAATGGAGATTTCTGTAGTCGGGGCTCCATTCGGCCCCATAAAGTCAATGATCACTATCTTCTTCCTATACTCAAACACCACAGAGACCATTTCTCCAACATCACACAGAAGGGCCGTATCTTCTATATAATCTTTTAGGTCGCTATGGCATTCAATGACCCTTTCCACATTTGAGAACAGATAGGAGGAAGACAGAATCTGACTCCTGCTCTGGGACCACTGAAAGAGGTCCTAGGGCTCTGTAAGATAGAAGTGTGGATGTAGCATAGCAGGGGATATAACATATCCATGCTGAATGGAGTCTACTGATGGATGTACAAGAGGGATGTTGCTAAACAGGTGAATATTGAACTTCGGGGAATGATGGGAAGGTGTAGGAACAGGTAGAGATATGTGGTTGAATGCTATAGAGGGTGGGACAGAGAGGGTAGTGTCGGTGGCTTTGTCTTGTGGCTGAGCAGTGCTGAATGCTCAGTGGGGGCAGTGCTAGCCATAGCAATGGGGAGTGCTCAAAGGCAATGTTCCCCAATGGGGCAGCCTACACAGACCATTTCCGTGGTGTTCAGCTGTGTTTGGCCACTCTTGGTTCCTGTCCCAGCTGGGATCTCTAGGCCTCCCTTCTATTTTACGAGCTCCCAGATAGCTTTCTAACAAATTCCTTTTCTGCTTAAGTTAAGAACCCTAAGGTGTACGGCGGCCTTGACATCTTTATTCCTTAGGCTGTAGACCAGGGGGTTCAGCATGGGGATCACAATGGTGTAGAACACAGAGAAGGTCTTGTTATAGGCTGAAGCACTTTCTGGGTTGGGTTGGACATATACAAAGAACACAGACCCATAGAAGAGGGAGAGGGCAGTAAGGTGGGAGGCACAAGTGGAGAAAGCTTTGCGCTGGGCTTCCAGGGACCTCATCCTACAGATTGTGACCAGGATGTAGGC